>SJYC01026034.1:0-12993 GCA_006408675.1 Madoqua kirkii
TTGGTGTATAGTTGCTTTACCATGTCGCGCTGGTTTCTGCCGTACAGCAGCATGAATCACTCATAAGTATACATGTGTCCCCTCCCTCTTAGATCTGCCTCCCACCCCCTCATCTCACCCATCTAAGTCATCACAGAGCACTGAGCTGAGCTCCCTGTGGTATACAGCAGGTTCCCATTAGCTTGCCCCATCTTTTTTGTCTTTCAGAACCAGTATCAGCAAGTGCTCATCTTGCTTTCTAAGCAAATATAACTCCTGCTTACTTCTTTCCTACCTTCTGGCCGCAGCAGGCTCTGCTTACTATCCTCTCTTTCCTTTCTTTATGCTTGGCCCCTTCTCTAAACAGGTATTTTTTCTTTTTGTTCTCTTGTTTCCCTTTCTAAATCCGCAGGAGTATAAAAACTAGGACTTGGTCTGCACTTTGGAATGTCTCCCACACTCGTGGCGTGACTGTCACTAGAGGGTTTATATTAGATTAAGTGAAGAAAACAAATGAAGTGTGAGAGGAATGAAGGATGAAAAAAAACTCACTGTGATAAATCAATCAAAATGCCAGTCAATGATTCTTTACAGATAAAACATAATCAGCAAGTGCTCATCTTGCTTTCTAAGCAAATATAACTCCTGCTTACTTCTTTCCTACCTTCTGGCCGCAGCAGGCTCTGCTTACTATCCTCTCTTTCCTTTCTTTATGCTTGGCCCCTTCTCTAAACAGGTATTTTTTCTTTTTGTTCTCTTGTTTCCCTTTCTAAATCCGCAGGAGTATAAAAACTAGGACTTGGTCTGCACTTTGGAATGTCTCCCACACTCGTGGCGTGACTGTCACTAGAGGGTTTATATTAGATTAAGTGAAGAAAACAAATGAAGTGTGAGAGGAATGAAGGATGAAAAAAAACTCACTGTGATAAATCAATCAAAATGCCAGTCAATGATTCTTTACAGATAAAACATGTCACCCCATAGCTTAAATTCTGAGAACTGCAGTCAGTTTGAGTAATCACTGAAATAAATGTGCCTAGTCTTTCTCCTTTAGAATACTGATTTTCAAATTTGAGTGCCCATTGGTATCATCCAAGAAATGTTTTAAAATACTGGATACCTAGATCCCATCCACAAAGATTCTGATTTAACTTGTATGGGTTGCAGCCTCAAGATTTTAAAAATTTCCCCAGGTGATTGTATTGTGCACCAAAGGGACTCTATCATGTAGGAAATTTCAGCAGGATCAGAAGTACCAGCAACATTTAATAACACATAGATTGCTAGAGTTTCTGATTCGGTTGGTTTGGATGGGGGCCTGAGAATTGTTATGTCTAACAAACTCCCAGCTGAAGTTTATGGTATTGTCCCAGAGACCTCACTTGAGAACCGCTGCTTCAGAGAAATTTCATGTGCATCTGAATCACGTTTCTGTGCCTGCTGCTGTTGCTGCTAAGTCGCTTCAGTCGTCTCCGACGCTGTGTGACCCCATAGACGGCAGCCCACCAGGCTCCCCCGTCCCTGGGATTCTCTAGGCAAGAACACTGGAGTAGGTTGCCTAGGAGTCTGTTAAAAGGTAGGCCTGCTTCAGCACAACTGGGATTGGATCTGAGATTCTGCATTTCTAACGCATTCTCAGATGATACCAATGCTGATTCCTGGACCACACTTTTTTTTTTTTAAAGGTTTTTAAAATAACATTTATTTCTTAAAAGTTAACATGTGCATAATTGGAAACCCCAAAACACAAGAAGTAAAAAGTCATTCATAATCACAAGCAGTTTACCATTTGATGTGCCCTTCTAGATCTCATTTGTGTATTTTCGCAACTAAACATCCATTTTTCTGTAATTAAGATCATACAATAATGTATCATGCTGTTTCACACATCATGAATATTTACCATTTCAAAGTCCCCAAACTATGAGTATTTTGATAACCAAGAATACATTACAGAACCTCAATCTGGAAGGAAAAAATTATAATCCTGCCTTACTTGTCAACAGAAATTTTAGAGAAGACAAAAACGGAAACAGGCCTCTAGATAAAGATATTGGCAGAGTCTTGATTAAAATACTACATTCCCTTAATGTTCAATTAAAGACAAGACATAAAGCAACAGAATACACAAAATATAATGCTTCTAAGATGATTCATTATCTAATCGAACTATTAAAGTATTAGCAAGTATGTATGTTACCATTGAATTAATTACTTAACAATGCATTCCTATAGAACAGCCAAGAGATACACACACATCCGTGGTTATCATCAAAATATAAATATTCATTGGAAGGACTGATGCTGAAGCTGAAGCTCCAATACTTTGGCTACCTGATGTGAAGAGCTGACTCATTAGACAAGATCCTGATGCTGGGAAAGACAGAAGGCTGGAGAAGGGGATGACAGAGGATGAGATGGTTGGATGACATCACTGATTCAAAGGACAGGAGTCTGAGCAAGTTCCAGGAGATGGTGAAGAACAGGGAAGCCTGCTGTGCTGCAGTCCATGGGGTTACAAAGAATCGGACATGACTGAGCAGCTAAACAACATAAATATGAACACATCCACATACAGCCCTCGCTTTATACTTCCTTCTGCCCCTCTGCCATTGGATTTTAGGGAGGGCTGTGTCTCCTGGACCACACTATTATAGCAAAAGATTAGAGTATAGGAGGTCAACTACTAAGAGTACTCAATAAATAAAAACGATTTTGTGAAAAGAGTGAAGAAAAAAAAATTAGTACCAAAGCACCAATTTGGAGGGAGTTTTCAACAGTGATTTCAATATCATTACAGAGAGATGATAAAAATATTATTTTCATACTCCTTGGTCACATTCTCCTTGGTGACCTCATCCTCTCTCAAGTATTCATGTCATGCAAATCTCCACTGATAGTCCAGACCTCCCTCCAAACAACTTGTTAATCACCATGGGCATCTTCAAACTCAGCATGTCCAGATGAAGTTATCTTCGACAACCCTTTGATCTCCTGTCCCAACCATTTCTCTCCTATTATCCATACCCCCCCCAAATTAACTTCCAGTGTCTGTCATTACCCCCATAATAACCACTGGCATTAACTTTGTGATGTGAAGTTGCTCAGTCATGTCCGACTCTTTGCAATCCCACGGACTATAGCCTATCAGGCTCCTCCGTCCATGGGATTTTCCAGGCAAGAGTGCTGGAGTGGATTGCCATTTCCTTCTCCAAGGGATCTTCCGGACCCAGGTATCGAACCTGGGTCTCCCACATTGCAGGCAGACGCTTTACCATCTGAGCTACCAGCATTAACTTATCCATGTGAAATTCAGAATCACCTACATTCATTGATCCATGTGGTCTTTTCACTCATTCATCACCATTTTCTGAGTATTTATGTAAGAAGAACATCTACTTATCTCAGCAGTAGTCTTGTAATTATTTCAAGGCTTTTTCAAATACATTTTTGTGAATTTACAATGCAAAATATTGCATCTTTTAAGTTCGTAACTTTGGGCTAAGAAAACAGTAATATTTTTACTCAAGTCATCTGGGTCTTAGAGATAACATGTACTTTTGATAATTATATTTGAAATTATATTTTATACTTATGTTTAAAAATTATTTCAGGAATGTTATTTGCTAAATTGCTTTTCCTTTTTGTTTTTCTGAGTGTATTACAACTAACTTACAACTTAAAGAAAAATCTGAAAAAGCTTATATTTAAACAGTTTCAAATGAACATCACAAATACCAAATGATCAAATTAAAACATTAATAACTGGACATGACTCACATGTTTCCTAGACTTACTGTCTTGTCTTAATGTTATTTTTCCTCGATATTAAAAAAATTCTTTAGCACCATCTGCTTCTATAGTACTTTGCCATGTTTTAAAAATTTCATTCCCAGACTGCAGTTTTAAAATATCTCCATGAAAGTTTCTTAAAGGAAGTCAGTTGGAACAACAGTTTCCATTCCTCTTTGTTTCTTAACAAACATCAGATGAATTACTCAAGAAACATGGAGCCACATATTTTTTGTTGTAATCAGACATGTCCCTTCTGATGTTCCCTATGACCTTATGGCTATATGGTGCCTGAAGAAACAGTATTTTATGTGCTGTATACACAACTTGTGCAATAATTTTACCTTAAAATATGTGGATCTGGTTCTATAATCTGAACCACAAAATGTGATGAATTTCCATGTAGCCTCATTCATTTTATAGATAAACACTTAACAAATGACTAGATTAACAAAATACATTCTCCAAGGGACACAGATGGACTAGAGCAATAATTCCAGCAAAATAAATCTGATAAAGTAAATAGACTCTTCCTCTATGAATCAGATTCTTCCAGTTTGGGACAGCAGTAATGGAAGATTAAGTGGCTCACTTTTTCACTGTGTACAACTCAAGTGTGATGTTGATTTAGAAATAGAAAGAAGTGGCATTAAGTTAGTGATGGTGAAATTGTGATAGAAGAAATAGCAATAGGTCAACAGTTTTCTCAGGAAGTACAAATGCGGGTGTGAAATTGTTTACCAGTATATTTATCCTTGGAAAAGGAAATGGCAACCCACTCCAATATTCTTGCCTGGGGAATCCTGTGGACAGAGGAGCCTGGTGGGCTGCTGTCCATGGGGTCGCACAGGGTCCGACACGATTGAAGCGACCTAACACGCATGCATGCATATTGGTCCTGTTAGTCATTATTCAGCATATCAAACACTAGCTGTGTCTAGATTCTATACTAGCTTCTGTAATGAATCAATAATTTTCTTAATAATTTTAAATGAAATTGATTCATCATCTTAGAGATGCACCTGGACTCCCTTCCTTCAGTATTTTCTTCTCTGGTGCAATTTTTTTCACATACTAACCAGAATTAGCTTTGTAAAGTTAAAATTACATCGTAAGATAAGGTTCAAGCCCCCTAATGTGGTTGACAGAGACTTGATGCTTTCACAGTTACTTACCTCTCTGCCTTGCACTCAACCTTGACCTCCGGCCACACCGAATGACTAAGCATTCACAGCAGTTTGGCATTTCCACAGCCCAAATGCTTTTGCATCTCTCCTTGTCTGTCTCTTTTTTTCCTTGCCTTTTAGTTTCTGGTTTAAATATCTCCTTAGCTAAAACTTCTCTAAGAAATAAAACCTGGGAAGGTGAGCCTCTTATGCAGCCAAATGCTCTACACCTGGGTTCTACCCACCAGGCCAGTCTCTCATGCTTTCCACCCTTGAGCACCTAACACAGAAACTTACTAACTTTCCTGCCTCTCCTACTGGAGTGCTACCCTTCAAGGACAATTGCTTGCTCTGGAAATCTTGCTGTGTGAAATAGGGCCTTGGTGATAATTGGCTGAATGAGTAAATGGAAAAATGAAATACATTGTTCCAATTTATTCCCATGAGGTCATTTCATAGTGGCTTGTGAGTGAAGTAAGGGAAATTATCCTTGGCCTTACTACTTGACTACGTGCTACTTGACTATGTGGACTAAAATATTTGATGGTAAATGCACATACTTAGGTGATTCCTTCCACTAAGTGGCTCAGTGGTAAAGAATCTGCCTGCCAAGCAGGAGACAGGTTTAGTCCCTGAGTTAGGAAGATCCCCTGGAGGAGGAAATGGCAACACACTCCAGAATTCGTGCCTGGAGAATCCCATGGACAGAGGAACCTGGCGGGCTGCAGCCCACAGGGTCAAAAAAGAGTTGGACACAACTTATCGACTAAACAACAATGACAACAATGCACAGACTTCAGCATATTCTCCTTTTGAACACATTTTAATTTTAATTTATTATTAAAATGTTTTTACTGGAATCAGTCTTTCCTACCGAGAAGATTAAGAGCTGATTCTTGCTTTGATGTATTATGATGATCAAAATACAAGGCAACTGAAAAATCAACTTAAATTTATTTTCTTTTCCTCTTTTTTGAAAGCAGAATAAGAAGGAATTGCACTAACAAAAATTATTTCCTGGTTGAATTTTACTTTCATTTTTTAAGTTTCCCATATTTTCCTAAGTATTGACAATGAAAAGTTCAAAAAGGAAACCAATCAACACTTTTACACACAGGAAAGAACAGAAAAGATAATGATTTGTTCAAATGAGAGATTAGTAGTATGGGTGCTCTGTGACTTTCTTGCTACCTTTAAATTCTATAATTTTATGACTTCTCAATTGTACTATGTAAAAATGTGTATATTTCAATCCCTCCTATATACAGTAGGGATTCACCTAGAAATGTCTGTGAAATGTTCTATCATGACAGAAATAATTAACGAAAAAGTTTACATCTGACTTTAGTCATAGTATTGTATTGAAGTCGCTCAGTCGTGTCTGACTCTTTGCGACCCCGTAGACTGTAGCCTATCAGGTTCCTCCATCCATGGGATTTTCCAGGCAAGAGCGCTGGAGTGGATTGCCATTTCCTTCTCCAGGGGATCTTCCCGACCCAGGAAATTGAACCTGGGTCTCCCACATTGCAGGCAGACGCTTTACCATCTGAGCCACCATAATAAAAGGTAAATGCCTTGCATGCAGTAAGTACTCATGAAATATTAAATGAATAAACCTACCAATTGGTCAACAAACGCTATTAATAAATGAAGTTTGTGTATTAAAATCCTGTCTCTGCTGCCCTCCAGTGGCTCAATGACTTAACTCTGAAAGACTTCTATTTCCAGATCATTTTTGAGGGGAGGATGAATGTTCAGGCTTGGAAGCTTGGCAGTTTTCTTGGGCAGTTTTGCATCTGTTCTCTGAGATACCACCTTGGTGCATCAAGACTAAAGCCCCAAGACCAAATACATGGTCCATCTCCTCCTATTTACAGAAGGTTTAACTTTAGCAGTAGTAACAGATATTATCAATATGTAGCAACATTTGCACATTCATAGATTATATATATATTTTTCATTTGTAATCACATAAAACTCCCCACATCCCCCGTAACAAATAGTGGTGGACTTCCCTGGTGGTCCAGTGGCTAAGGCTCTGTTCTCCCAGCGCAGGGGACCTGGGTTCTATCCCTGGTCAGGGAAGTAGATCCCACAGGCTACAACTAAAGATCCTGCATGGCACAGTAAAAGTCAAATACCCTGTGCGCTGCAACTAAGACCCAGCCCAGTCAAATAAATAAAGTAAAAAAAGTGAAAATGACAACAGTAATTGCAACTTTTATCAATATTAGAAATAGCTCTGGCCTTCCGCTAGCATGAAAAGTGGGTGATAGTGCTGTTATATGCTTTTAGGCATGAGGGTTTAAAGAAATGATACATGCTAAAAGCAGCCTGGGATGCTAAAGTTACATGTAATCTGGAAGTAGCGCCATATATAAAAATGGTAACTTAGCAAATACTATCACAAATATCAGTCCTGCAATCGAGTGAGCTATAGAAGTGAATTTCTGTATTGTCTTAGCCTGTGAGAATTACATCCTAGAGTAGGTGCAAGAGAAAACCTTTTTGTTCCCCCCACCACCAAAAAAAAAGGATTTTTTGACATTGGCTGTGAGCTAACTGCCAGATCGCCTGTGCTTCAGGCCTCGTCCTAGAGTTTTAGATAATGATCTCCAACTGAATCTTTAAATATTTACCTTCTCTTGCTATTACAGTTCTTCTGGAATTTCCTTTCAGTTTTAGCCAAGTAAGTGTCTAAATTCCTTCCTAGTCTGCCACTATGTCTCTAGGTGATGTGATTTTTTTTTTTTTTTTGCTCACCTACAATCTATCATCTTGAATAATAGTCTCTTACTTAAATGTTCTTGGTTTCTTGGCTTTCATTCACTGGCCATTTATTATATTCTTTTTTAAAATTAATTTTTATTGGAACATTGTTGCTTTATAATGTGTTAGTTTCTACTGACAGCAAGGTGAATCAGTGAATATATATATATATATATATATCCTCTTTTTTTGGATTTCCTTACCATTTAGGTCACTACAGAGCATTGAGGAGAGTTCCCTGTGTTATATGGTATTTTCTCATTAGTTATTTATTTTATATATAGTATCAATAGTGTATATATCAATCCCAATCTCCCATTTCATCCCACCCTGCCCTACCCCCTTGGTATGTATGTCCCATTTATCCTTCATAATAATATTTGTGTTTTTATTAGTTCAGGTCAGTCACTCAGTCATGTCCCATTCTTTGTGACCCCATGGACTGCAGCACACCAGGCTTCCCTGTCCATCACCAACTCCCAGAGTCTGCTCAAACTCATGTTTTCCTTAGTTTCAATTACATTATTAATTTTTCTTAGTATCAATTGCATTATTAGAATTTTGTATATTTTATTAATGTTTTAATAAATGGGATTATTTAACATTTGTATAATTTTTCTACTTTTTACTTCACAGTAATTTTGCAACTTGTTTTCAGTTAATAATATATTGGGAGTATTATAAAAGAAAAAAAATTTTTAAACTAAATCCTAAGAGAATAATTTTCTCACCAAAGCATTTTTATAACAGTGAAGCATTTAAAAAGAATAAGTAAACTGAAATAAATGTCCATCAAAGGAGATGTATTATATAAATTCAATATCATAAAATGCAATAATATTCACTAATTAAACCTGTGTTATCTAAGTATTCATTTGTTTGTTACAAGTCCATAAAATATAAAGTTAAAATTACATTTTGTGAGTTAAAATTTTTAAGTATTTTAAAGTATTTTTTCCACTTTACAAATGGAGGTGCATGGGGTATTGTGTGTATGTTTTATGTGTTACATATATGCACACATACATGTCTGAAAGAATATAATCTAAGCTACTAACAGTGATTTCATTTATTTTTAATTGGAGGATAATTGCTTTACAATATTGTGCTAGTTTCTGCCATACATCAACATGAATCAGCCACAAGTATACTTATGTCTCCCTCTTCTTGAACCTCCCTCCCACCTTACATCCCATCCCAACCCCTCTAGGTTGTCACAGAGCACCAGGTTTGAGCTCCCTGCATCCTACAGCAAATTTCCATTGGCTATCTATTTTACCAACCTAGACAGCATATTAAAAAGCAGAGATATTACTTTGCCAACAAAGGTCAGTCTAGCCAAGGCTATGGTTTTTCCAGTGGTCATGTATGAATGTAAGAGATGGGCTATAAAGAAAGCTGAGTGCCAAAGAATTGATGCTTTTGAACTGTGGTGTTGGAGAAGACTCTTAAGAGTCCCTTGAATGGCAAGGAGATCCAACCAGCCCATCTTAAAGATCAGTCCTGGGTGTTCATTGTAAGGACTGATACTAAAGCTGAAACTCCAATACTTTGGCCAGCTGATGCAAAGAGCTGACTCATTTGAAAAGATCTGATGCTAGGAAAGACTGAGGGCAGGAGGAGAAGGGGATGACAGAGGATGAGATGGCTGGATGGCATCACTGACTCAATAGACATGGGTTTAGGTAGACTCCAGGAGTTGGTGATGGACAGGGAGGCCCGGCGTGCTGTGGTTCATGGGGTTGCAAAGAGTCGGACACGACTGAGCGACTGAACTGAACTGAACTGAATGTATATGTCCCAAGGTTACTTTTTCAATTCATCCCTCCTTCTCCTTCCCCCACTGCATCCGCAAGTCTGTTCCCTGACTACATCTCCAATGCTGCCCTGCAAAAAGGTTCATCAGTCCTATCTTTCTAGTTTCCATATATATGTGTTAATATATGATATTTTACTCTTTCTGATTTACTTCACTCTGTGTAATAGGTTCTTGGCCCCTCTACCTCCTTAGAACTGACTCAAATGCATTCCTTTTTATGGCTGAGTAATATTGCATTGTATGCACATGCCACAGCTCCCCTATCCATTCATCTGTCAGTGGACATTCAGGTAGCTTCCATATCCAAGCCAGGCAAACAGTGCTGCAGGGAACACTGAGGAACGAGCGTCTCTTTCAGTTATGGTTTCCTCAGAGTAAACCTGTCAGTTAACCCAGTAGCGGGATAGACGAATGTGATTTTATCTGTGGTGTGGTTGTCATTATCTTAATCTAGAACCAAAAACATCCCAACTTTCATTATTCCTCATGAGGCCTTTCACCGAATTCAATTATGCCTTAAAATTCAACATGTATTATGCTTTAATACAATTTCCTGGACACAAAAATGTTATGGAGATTATACACTCAAAAGAAAAAAAAAAACTGGGATGTTTTTCATTCTTACTGCAGCAACAGTGAACCGAGAACACGCTGAGGAATTACTTTAGGCAGAGTTTGTGGTACTCCTGTTACGGCAGCCCCAGGGAACTAGCATTCTTCAGGAAATTCTCCATTTTACCCAGGTTTTACAATTCACCTGTATGGAAGTCTATATATAAAACAGTCTCTTATGATTTGTAATTCCTTCTGCTTCAATTTTGTTTTTACTCCATTCTGTTTTGCCTTTTACTTTCTTTTTAAGTCAGAGGTATTTTGTCTATTTTATTTCACCTCAAAATAAGGATTTTGTTTGCGAATTAGAGAGATTATTTTCTACTCTGAATCTTAAAAATTCCTGTTTTACCTTTACTATGTCTTTGATTAGGTCTTCACTTGTAGCTCAGTCGGTAAGGAATCTGCCTGCAGTGCAAGAGAGCCAGGTTTGATCCCTGGGTTGGGAAGATCCCCTGGAGAAGGAAATGGCAACCCACCCCAGTATCCTTGCCTGGAAAATCTCATGGACAGAAGAGCCTGGTCGGCTGCAGTCCATGGGGCTGCAAAGAGTTGGGCACGACTGAACGACTAACACTTACTTACTAACACTTACTTGTATCTCCTTGGTTTATTTTTGTTGTTTACCTTTATTTTTTCCTTGTTTTTGGTTTACTTTGTTCTTGCATTTTGAGCTGGCTATTTAATTCATTTATCCTCATTCTTTTATTTTTATTCATAAACATCTTTAAGGTTTTGAGTTTTCCTCTCACCAGTACTTTAAATATCTTCAACAGATTCTGATATATAGTGTTTTCATTGCTACTGATTTTCATTAATTAACACTTACTTACTAACACTTACTTTTATCTCCTTGGTTTATTTTTGTTGTTTACCTTTATTTTTTCCTTGTTTTTGGTTTACTTTGTTCTTGCATTTTGAGCTGGCTATTTAATTCATTTATCCTCATTCTTTTATTTTTATTCATAAACATCTTTAAGGTTTTGAGTTTTCCTCTCACCAGTACTTTAAATATCTTCAACAGATTCTGATATATAGTGTTTTCATTGCTACTGATTTTCATTAATTCTGTAATTTCACTTTGTATTTTCCTTTTCACCCATTAAGTAGAACTCATTTAATAGTAGGCTTTGCAATTGCCAGTTGGACATACATCTATTTATTTATCATTAATATTTTTTCAGCAGATGTTGGCAATTTGATCTCTGGTTCCTCTGCCTTTCCTAAAACCAGCTTAAACATCTGGAAGTTCACGGTTCACGTATTGCTGAAGCCTGGCTTGGAGAATTTTGAGCATTACTTTACTAGTGTGTCAGATGAATCCAATTGTGTGGTAGTTTGAGCATTCTTTGGCATTGCCTTTCTTTGGAATTGGAATGAAAACTGACCTTTTCCCACCCTGTGGCCACTGTTGAGTTTTCCACATTTGCTGGCATACTGAGTACAGCACTTTCACAGCATCATCTTTCAGGATTTGAAAGAGCTCAACTGGAATTCCATCACCTCCACTAGCTTTGTTCATAGTGATGCTTCCTAAGGCCCACTTGACTTCACATTCCAGGATGTCTGGCTCTAGGTGAGTGATCACACCATTGTGATTATCTTGGTTGTGAAGATGTTTTCTGTATAGTTCTTCTGTGTATTCTTGCCACCTCTTCTTAATATCCTCTGCTTCTGTTAGGTCCATACCATTTCCACCCTTTATTGAGTCCATCTTTGCATGAAATGTTTCCTTGGTATCT
The DNA here is from genome assembly GCA_006408675.1 of Madoqua kirkii. NCBI lineage: Eukaryota > Metazoa > Chordata > Mammalia > Artiodactyla > Bovidae > Madoqua > Madoqua kirkii. The sequence continues at coordinate 11,880 of SJYC01026034.1, forward strand.
CTAATTTTCTTGAAGCGATCTCTAGTCTTTCCCATTCTATTGTTTTCCTCTATTTCTTTGCACTGATCCCTGAGGAAGGCTTTCTTATCTCTCCTTGCTGTTCTTTGGAACACTTGCCACCTCTTCTTAATATCCTCTGCTTCTGTTAGGTCCATACCATTTCCACCCTTTATTGAGTCCATCTTTGCATGAAATGTTTCCTTGGTATCTCTAATTTTCTTGAAGCGATCTCTAGTCTTTCCCATTCTATTGTTTTCCTCTATTTCTTTGCACTGATCCCTGAGGAAGGCTTTCTTATCTCTCCTTGCTGTTCTTTGGAACTCTGGATTCCAAGAGGCAAATTATACGATTCTTAATTCAAAAGTATCTTCTTCAGTCTGTCTAGCAAAATAGAACTTTCTAGATGGTTTTTGTTTTTCTGTAGGGGTAAAGAGAATGATTATGTGCTCTTTGATATTTTAATTTCCTTTTGTCTTCTAAGATCTTAAGTTTCCCTCTCTTGCATCTTTTTCTCATTTATTCTGAATTTTCCAGGATTTTTTCCCATCTGTTTAACCCCCTATATCTCCCCAAACTTACCTTTTTCTAATCGCCTCCTGGCATCCTCTGTACCCCTCTCAGTCCCTTCCACGAGGCCAGTACTCCTTTTCAGTATTTTTATACTTAGGTGTGGTTTTCTTTTTCTAGAAGTAATTTCTAGATTAACCTTCAGCCCACTGCCAGTTTCTGTTTTCTCACTTCAAGCAGTGTTTAATAGCCTGCTTTGGCTCTCCACTGACACTTCCATAACGAATGTGAGCACTCACTGGTATTTTGTTTTTTATTTTTCTAGTTTTACAAGTGATTGAAAGTTTGGACATTCTCTACTACTAGCATTTGTATAGTTATATTTTTTCTTGTTGTTCTGACTTTAAGAGGATATGTTGAGAGACATGAGTTTACACCATTGCCATTGCCCTCGTTTAGTTCAGTTCAGTCACTCAGTCGTGTCTGACTCTTTTGCGACCCAGTGGACCACAGCACATCAGGCCTCCTTGTCCATCACCAACTCCTGGAGTTTACTCAAACTCATGTCCATTGAGTCGGTGATGCCATCCAACCATTTCATCCTCTC
>SJYC01026035.1:0-11219 GCA_006408675.1 Madoqua kirkii
TATAGTTCTTCTGTGTATTCTTGCCACCTCTTCTTAATATCCTCTGCTTCTGTTAGGTCCATACCATTTCCACCCTTTATTGAGTCCATCTTTGCATGAAATGTTTCCTTGGTATCTCTAATTTTCTTGAAGCGATCTCTAGTCTTTCCCATTCTATTGTTTTCCTCTATTTCTTTGCACTGATCCCTGAGGAAGGCTTTCTTATCTCTCCTTGCTGTTCTTTGGAACTCTGGATTCCAAGAGGCAAATTATACGATTCTTAATTCAAAAGTATCTTCTTCAGTCTGTCTAGCAAAATAGAACTTTCTAGGTGGTTTTTGTTTTTCTGTAGGGGTAAAGAGAATGATTATGTGCTCTTTGATATTTTAATTTCCTTTTGTCTTCTAAGATCTTAAGTTTCCCTCTCTTGCATCTTTTTCTCATTTATTCTGAATTTTCCAGGATTTTTTCCCATCTGTTTAACCCCCTATATCTCCCCAAACTTACCTTTTTCTAATCGCCTCCTGGCATCCTCTGTACCCCTCTCAGTCCCTTCCACGAGGCCAGTACTCCTTTTCAGTATTTTTATACTTAGGTGTGGTTTTCTTTTTCTAGAAGTAATTTCTAGATTAACCTTCAGCCCACTGCCAGTTTCTGTTTTCTCACTTCAAGCAGTGTTTAACAGCCTGCTTTGGCTCTCCACTGACACTTCCATAACGAATGTGAGCACTCACTGGTATTTTGTTTTTTATTTTTCTAGTTTTACAAGTGATTGAAAGTTTGGACATTCTCTACTACTAGCATTTGTATAGTTATATTTTTTCTTGTTGTTCTGACTTTAAGAGGATATGTTGAGAGACATGAGTTTACACCATTGCCATTGCCCTCGTTTAGTTCAGTTCAGTCACTCAGTCGTGTCTGACTCTTTTGCGACCCAGTGGACCACAGCACATCAGGCCTCCTTGTCCATCACCAACTCCTGGAGTTTACTCAAACTCATGTCCATTGAGTCGGTGATGCCATCCAACCATTTCATCCTCTCTCGTCCCCTTCTCCCACCTTCCATCTTTCCCAGCATCAGGGTCTTTTCAGATGAGTCAGTTCTTTGCATCAGGTGGCCAATATATGGAGTTTCAGCTTCAACATCAGTCCTTCCAATGAACACCCAGGACTGATCTCCTTTAGGATGGATTGGTTGGATCTTCTTTCAGTCCAAGGGACTCTCAAAAGTCTTCTCCAATACCACAGTTCAAAAGCATCAACTCTTCAGCGCTCAGCTTTCTTTATATATAGTCCAACTCTCACATTAGCTTCCCTAAATTCTCCCAAGTTTAAGTGGAACATTTTAATATATTATCATCATTAAAAGTAACTTTGTAAAAAAAAATATACATATATATATATTTTAAAGCAAAGCAAAAAAACATACTGTGAAGTGCATGAGATGCTTCACAGCAGAAGACATCTAAGTCTTCAAGCCTGTGTTCCAAAAAGAATTGCTATTATGATTCTGGAATCACTACTAATGACCTTTGCAATACCAAAGGAACATGTGGAAATTGCAAGGATACTGCAAGTGGATAAATGCTATTGAGGTTTTTACAGAATGGATTATGCAAGGTAACTATAGCAATTTTGACTTTGAGCCCAAGCAGTGTTCTAGGATGATGCAGAAGGCATTTGGAGTTACTCAGATGAAGCACTAGTTGAACATGGGTTCATTGTAAAGAAGTACTCTCAGGTTAGCTAGACTACTGCTTTTGACAGGGTGGCTCAATTTGGGAATAATGTGAATTATGACGCATCTGGAATTGAAAAGATATTTGCCAAATCCTTTATTACACTCTTTTGGGCAAGATGGAAAAATATAAGCTGTATTAGAATATCATCTTTTTCTTATTTGCTCTAAGCTAGCAGACCAATTTCTGTTAGTTGCTCACTTCACTATATAAAAGAGGTCCAACAACATATTGTTTACTCCAATCTAAACAATTTTTCCTTCTTTGTTTCATGTTATTTTACCCAAACTTCTGACCTGATTCATTTTCCCATTTATGACTTTACCATGAGGCTCAAAACTGTGGCTCATTACAATTTGCTGGCTTAGCAGCTACACTTGGCTGGAATTCATATTCTCTCTTTGGTTAATGCTATGAAAAGGGAAGACTGTAAATTAGAGATTATAAAAGTATAAATAAAATGAAGGAATGAAAGAATGACAGACTCCATAATAAACATTTTGAAAACTGTTTTTAACAGCACCAGAAATATGTAGTACTAAGTAAATGCCATAAGATTCCCTGTATATATTCTTTTTATTATTTTATGATGTTTAATTTTGATAACTACCATCTTCCCTGAGTTCTAAACATTTTGTTGTTGTTGTTCTGAGGAAACAGCCCCAAGATGATCAGCAGATGGCACTGCTAACTCGAGGAACTAATTCCTAGATGAATTAAAAATTGGAGATGTGACTTAAAAAAAAACAAACAACAGTCACTATTTTTTTCATTGTACTAGTATATTGAAGAATAATGAGAAAATAAAGTTAAGCAGATGGAAGAAATTTTTAAATTAGATAAATAACATATAAAGTCACTGTGAATATTTTAGTATATCAGCTCAGTTCAGTCGCTCAGTCATGTCCGACTTTTTGCGATCCCATGAACTGCAGCATGCCAGGCCTCACTGTCCATCACCAACTCCCAGAGCCTACCCAAACTCATGTCCATTGAGTTTGTGATGCCATCCAGCCATCTTATCCTCTGTCATCCCCTTCTCCTCCTGCCCTCAATCTTTCCCAGCATCAGGGTCTTTTTCAGTGAGTCAGCTCTTTGCATCACGTGGCCAAAGTATGGAGTTTCAGCTTCAACATCAGTCCTGCCAATGAACACCCAGGACTGATCTCCTTTAGGATGGACTGGTTGGATCTCCTTGCAGCCAGGTTTTATAGTCACGTGTTAAACAAAAATGGAACATGTCTTGCAAAAACTTAGTGTCAGCTCAGTTCAGTCGCTCAGTCATGTCCGACTTTTTGCGATCCCATGAACTGCAGCATGCCAGGCCTCACTGTCCATCACCAACTCCCAGAGCCTACCCAAACTCATGTCCATTGAGTTTGTGATGCCATCCAGCCATCTTATCCTCTGTCATCCCCTTCTCCTCCTGCCCTCAATCTTTCCCAGCATCAGGGTCTTTTTCAGTGAGTCAGCTCTTTGCATCACGTGGCCAAAGTATGGAGTTTCAGCTTCAACATCAGTCCTGCCAATGAACACCCAGGACTGATCTCCTTTAGGATGGACTGGTTGGATCTCCTTGCAGCCAGGTTTTATAGTCACGTGTTAAACAAAAATGGAACATGTCTTGCAAAAACTTAGTGCCTAGGTTTTTTTTAATGAACAAGATATTTTAAATAAATTGTTATGTCATCTTTCTCAGCAACATGATGTTTTATGCCTCTAAAACTATATCATAATTTAGTTAACTAATAACATGTCTGATATTTGGGTGATTTCCAATTTCTTATTCTCATAAATAATCCTTTTGCCTAATACCATGTTCACAAACATTACAAACTGAATTGTCTCCCCAGAGGAGAAATTTTTACAAGTAGAACTTCTGTTTCAAAATATATCTCGATTTTTAAGGTATTGTTTTCAAACTGGTCACAAGAAAGGCTATACTAATTTACACTCTCCTTTTTGCTTTATTTATATACACTAAATATTATATTAAAAAGCCTTGGTGGACTTCCTTGGTAGTCCAGTGATTAAGAAGCCGCCTGCCAAAGCAAGGGACCTGGGTTTAATCCCTGGTCCAAGAAGATTCCACATGCCACAGGGCAACTGAGCCCACATGTTCTAGAGCTCATGATCCACAAGAAAAGAAGCCACTGCAACAAGAAGCCTACACACTGCAACTGGAAAGGATCCCCGGCTTGCTGCAACTAGAGAAAGCTCACTGGTAGCAATGAAGACCCAGCACAGCCAAAAATAATAAGATAAATTAAATAAGTAAAGCCAACTCTATTCTACAAAAATGCGTTTGCTTCAAAATAGGGACAAAAATTAACTTTTAAAAGTGTCTTTTATTAAATATTTTCTAACTTTCAAGAGGCTTACTATCTGCTTGATTTTTAGAAAATTCATACTCAAGTCTTTTACACCTTTTGGAAAATAGAATAATCATGATTTCTCTGCTTAATCTGTAAACAGTCTGTATATATTAGAGCTTCCCTGATAGCTCAGTTGGTAAAGAATCCGCCTGCAATGCAGGAGACCCCAGTTCGATTCCTGGGTTGGGAAGATCCCCTGGAGAAGGGAAAGGCTACTCTCTCCAGTATTCTAGCCTGGAGAATTCAGGCTAGAATATACAGTTCATGGGGTTGCAAAGAGTCAGACATGACTGAGTGAGTTTCACTTTTGTGTATATATTAAGGTTATCATTGCCACTAAATATCTCAGTACCATTAGCTCAAGAGTTATTTAAAAGAGCATCATTTTACTTTAGAAAATATATTTATCTGCAAGGTTTATTAAATTTTTGAGCATTTTTATAATTAGTTTAATAAACATGCCCAGGTGTTATGAAAAGGGTTGGTCTATAATTGTCTATTTTGTAATCCTGTTATAGTTCCCTTATTCTCCATAGAATGCTGTTTATTTTTGACTACTTTGATTTCTCATGGAGAAGAGAGGTCAAAATTTTCAACAGTTATGTTTCTCGCCAGTTATAGTTGATTTTTCTTTATATATTATATCATTATATGATTATTTGATATATTGAAGTTAATAACTCATACTTTTAGTGTGGATTTTGCATTTCAGCTTAAAGTCTTTTACCTATTTCAATTGTTTCTTTATAATAAAAACTTTCAAATTATACTTAGTATACCTGATTAATACATCAATTGGCACATTATTAATTTATTAGTTAAGAGATGCCTCTAAAGTGGTAGAAACGTTTGATCTTTTCAGCAGCTTTAAACATTTTACTCATAATGTCTCCTAAGTTTTTTTAATGGTTTCTTCAAACTGTTCCACAGGTCTTGGGCTTCCCAGGTGGTGCTAGTGGTAAGGAATCCAGAGGAGGGCATGGCAACCCATTCCAGCATTCTAGCCTGGAGAATCCCCATGGACACAGGAGCCTGGGGGGCTACAGTCCACAGTGTCACAAGGAGTCGGACATGACTGAAGTGACTTATCACACACATGCATTATAAATTAATAGAATTTTAATTCCATAATATAAATGCTATACAAGAGGATGTGTCTCTTAAGCACTTCATGTTTAGGGAGCTGCCTAGTTGCAATAGAATATTTCTCATGTAATTCAGTGGATTTTTAAAAATAATTGTATTCACTTAATGACAGAGTTTTCAGGACAGGTATATTTGCTCATCAAAACATCTCCATGAAGCAGATATTATGATTATTATTACTTCTACTACAACATTTTAGGAATGAAGACCAGAAAAATTAAGTTATTGCCCACAGTAACACAGCCAGGATCCAAACCCACACAGCAAAAACACCTGAGTTGGTGGTTTTAATTCCACAACCAAGCCAGAGAGAGAGGCCTGTGAATAAAAACTTGATATGCTAACTTTATTGAAGACTCTGTAAGACAACAGTGCGTGGCGCAGTATTGCTGGTGCCTGGAGGCTGGGGTGCCCAGGGGCCGCACTTGGCTACCACAGTGAAGACTGTTTCTGCAGGTTAGGGAGTCTCAGGAGACACACCCTTAGGCAGGCCTAGCGACATTGTTACAGTGAGCAACAGAAACAGCGACAGTGATGAGGGGCACTGACAACAGGCTGAGCAAGGTGCTGACCAAGGAAGCTGGGGCGAGACAGGAAGGTAATCGCCAAGAGCAGGTCTAGCCTCAGCTGGGAGTTCAAGCACACACACTGTCCTCCGGGGGCTTCCGATGAACATGATAGATTCCAGAAAGGACCTGATGCCACAGGAGGCGGTGAAGTTGAAAACAGATTTTGCTTATTTCTTGACAAATTGTCCTCCTGCTAGACAATTGTCTGCTGCTTTGATCTCCTTGCTTTCCAAGGGACTCTCAAGAGTCTTTGCCAGCACCATAGTTTGAAAGCATAAGGAGATCAAACCAGTTAATTTTAGAGGAAATCAACCCTGAATACTCTTTGGAAGGACTGACGCTAAAACTCCAATGCTTTGGCCAACTGACGTGAACAGCTGACTCATTGTGAAAAGACCCTGATTCTGGGAAAGATTGAGGGCCGGAAGAGAAGGGGGTGACAGAGGATGAGATGGTTGGATGGCATCACTGACTTGATGCACAGAGTCTGAGCCAACTCCAGGAGATAGTGAAGGACAGAGAAGCCTGGCGTGCTGCAGTCCGTGGGGTCATGAAGAGTCAAGCACAACTTGGTGATTGAACAACAACCTGTCTGCCAGTATGGCCTAGAAAATGTAGGATTCCACTGTGGGGATGGGGAGAAGTTTTACTGACAAAGCAAAGGCAGTATAATCTACTTGGCAGGAGTGACATTTGCAAAAATCAAAAGACTGGTTTACACAGCCACAGTTCATATGTGACCTGCAGTGCTTTGTGATGGCTTAGATCCAGTTATCCTGATCCTATAAGTCTTTTCACTAAAGCATCTGCAAATGATAAAAATAGGGCTTGGAACATAGCTAACACAGGATTTAAAAAAAATCACCCATGGGACTTCCCCGGTGGTCCAGTGGTTAGGAGTCTGCCCGCGAGTGGAGGGGTAGTGTTGGTTACTCAGTCATGTCTGACTCTTTGTGACCCCACGGACTACAGCCTGCCAGGTTCCTCTGTCCATGGAATTCTCCAGGCAAGGATACTGGAATGGGTTGCTGTTTTCTTCTCCAGAGGTTCTTCCCTACCCATGGACTGAACCCAGGTCTCCTGCATTGCAGGCGGATTCTTTACCATCTGAGGCACCATGAAAGCCCCAGTGCAGGGGACACAGGTTCAAATCCTGATCTGGGAAGACTCCACATGCCACTGGGCAACTGAGCCCATGTGCCATAACTCTGAGCCCTCAAGTTCATGCTCTGCAACAAGAAGCCACTAGAATGAGAAGCCACATACCACAACTAGAGAGCAGGCCAAACACGGCAGTGAGACCCAGCACAGCTGAAAAGAGAACATTTTTGAAAATTTAAAAAAGACTCACACATGGGTTACACACCATAGTGTTGTTCATGAATGATTACTAAACTAGCCAGAGTAGATATCTATCATTTCACCTGCAGAGCTGGAGCCCCGGGTGATCTTAGGGAAAGCATACACCTGAGAGTCTTGGTACAGACACCTCTGGTGACCACAGACTTCCCATATTTCAAGCAACACTGACCCTCAACTAAAAACAAGTGTCTCTCTTAGGGGTGAAGTTAGTGACCAACGGACTGAAAGATTTTTGAATTCTGATGATAATGAAATGAAATTCTATTAGAGTAGCCAAAAACAAAATAAAACAAAACAGGTGACTTTCAATGGCACAAAAATTAGATTTGCCACAAACGTCTATGGAATATTAGATGCCAGACAACACTGAAGAAAAGTCTACACTCAGATCCACTGCCTTTTACCGGTGGAGCCTTCAGTAGATACTCTCTGATTATACAAAGCTTCAGCAAACACATCTACTATGTATACTTCTTGAAAAGAAAAATATTTCACTCAACATAAAAATGAATCAAAATCCACAAGATGATTTTGAGACACAGAACTGAAAAACTCATGAATACTATATAGAATTGCCTAGAGTGTTATGAACATGGCTACAAAGATGGGTATAACTGTGAAAATTATTAATTTATACTACAGATGTATATTTAAAAGCAATACAGCAGAAATTAATACAACATTGTAAATCAATCATACTTCAATAAAATAAATTTTTTTAAAAGGTAGCACAAAATTATGGTGAGGAATTTAGGCAGTCAAAAAAGTAGAGAGAAAAAAATTATTTTAATTCTATTTATGAAAAAAAAAATCTTAACAGAATATTTCCTCCAGCTAGGAATATGCATGATGCAAACCATACTATGTTTTATTCTTACATTTGAAAATTTAATGGATAAAATCCAATAGTCTGAATTTCTAAAAACATATTTTTAATACATCTACATAATATTATATTCTACAGAAATCCCATAATTTCAAAAGATTTCCCTTTGGGAGCCATTAGATCACGTAGTGATGTAAATGTCCTTTCGTCTCTGCATTGGATAGAGTCCTGAAAATGAAATTTAGTGAGTTAAAAGATATTATCTTTATGAAGTTCTTGATAAAAATTTACAATTAAGTGATTCCCTGGTGTCTCGGTGGGAAAGACTCTGCCGTCAATGCAGGGAACAAAGGTTTAAACCCTGATCTAACGAGTGATGTAAATGTCCTTTCGTCTCTGCATTGGATAGAGTCCTGAAAATGAAATTTAGTGAGTTAAAAGATATTATCTTTATGAAGTTCTTGATAAAAATTTACAATTAAGTGATTCCCTGGTGTCTCGGTGGGAAAGACTCTGCCGTCAATGCAGGGAACAAAGGTTTAAACCCTGATCTGGGAAGATCCCACATGCTCTGGAGCAGCTGGGCCCATGCACCACAACTACTGAGCCTGTGCTCCAGAGCCCAGGAGCTGCAATTATTGAAGCCCTAGACCCAGGCTCCGCAACAAGAGAAGCCATCGCAATCAGACTGCACAGCATAACTAGGCACAGCCCCCGCGGGCCCCAGCTAGAGAAAACCTGGCAGCAACCAACACCCAGCACAGCCAAAAGTAGACAGAGAAAAAATTAAAAATCCTAATTAATTTATACAACCAGCATTTGTGTAGGAAAGTATTGGTCTCACTATGTCATCAATAACAATGTTTATCTTTAGAAAGTATAACTATCCAATTAGGAAGGCATGTGTGAGTGCAAAGTCACTTCAAGCATGTCCGACTCTTTGCGACCCCATGGGTTGTAGCCTACCCGGCTCCTATGTCCGTGGGATTCTCCAGGGAAGAATATTGGAATGGGCTGCCGTGCATTCTTGCCTGGAGAATCCCATGGACAGAGGAGCCTGGGGGGCAACAGTCAGCATTGAAAGAGTCAGATGCAACTAAAGTGATTTAGCACGCATGTCCACCTTACAGCATTCACGGAAACTCAGACTGGGACATTTTCCTAGGGTACATATGATCGGCCAAGGAGTCAGGCAGTAAATGTTCTGTCTTGATATGTTATCTCAGCACACTTGTCTACATCCCGACGGCACACACCTGTCAACCAACAAGACACACTTTTACCAGCCCATCCACTGCTCTTTTCAGCCCTGAGCTAACGTTCTATCATTGCATCAAGCACCATATAGACTGAAGTAAAGCAAGTATGAAAAGGAGTACGTCAAGGCTATATATTGTCACCCTGCTTATTTAACTTATATGCAGAGTACATCATGAGAAATGCTGGGCTGGAAGAAACACAAGCTGGAATCAAGACTGCCGGGAGAAATATCAATAACCTCAGATATGCAGATGACACCACCCTTATGGAAGAAAGTGAGGAGGAACTATAAAGCCTCTTGATGAAAGTGAAAGAGGAGAGTGAAAAAGTTGGCTTGAAGTTCAACATTTAGAAAACTAAGATCATGGCAGCTGGTCCCATCACTCCATGGGAAATAGATGGAGAAACAGTGGAAACAGTGTCAGACTTTATTTTTTTAGTCTCCAAAATCACTGCAGATGGTGATTGCAGCCATGGAATTAAAAGACAGTTACTCCTTGGAAGAAAAGTTATGACCAACCTCCTTAGCATATTCAAAAGCAGAGACATTACTTTGCCAACTAAGGTCCGCCTAGTCAAGGCTATGGTTTCTCCAGTCATGTATGGATGTGAGAGTTGGACTGTGAAGAAGGCTGAGCGCCAAATAATTGATGCTTTTGAACTGTGGTGTTGGAGAAGACTCCTGAGAGTCCCTTGGACTGCAAGGAGATCCAACCAGTCCATTTTGAAGGAGATCAGCCCTGGGATTTCTTTGAAAGGAATGATGCTAAAGCTGAAACTCCAGTACTTTGGCCATTTCATGCAAAGAGTTGACTCATTGGAAACGACTCTGATGCTGGGAGGGATTGGGAGCAGGAGGAGAAGGGGACGACCGAGGATGAGATGGCTAGATGGCATCACTGACTTGATGGACACGACTCTGAGTGAACTCCAGGAGTTGGTGATGGACAGGGAGGCCTGGCGTGCTGCAATTCATGGGGTCGCAAAGAGTCAGACATGACTGAGCGACTGAACTGAACTGAAGTGAACTGAAAGCAAGTTAGTGTTTGGGTGGGAGTACAGCAAAGGAGATCAAGCCAGTTCATCCTAAAGGAAATGAACCCTGAATATTCACATCTGAGTGAACTCCAGGAGTTGGTGATGGACAGGGAGGCCTGGCGTGCTGCAATTCATGGGGTCGCAAAGAGTCAGACATGACTGAGCAACTGAACTGAACTGAAGTGAACTGAAAGCAAGTTAGTGTTTGGGTGGGAGTACAGCAAAGGAGATCAAGCCAGTTCATCCTAAAGGAAATGAACCCTGAATATTCACGGAAGGACTGATGCTGAAGCTCCAAGACTTTAGCCACCTGATGTGAAGGGCGACCACTGGAAAAGACCCTAATGTTGGGAAAGGAGGAGGGCAGGAGGAGAAGAGGGTGACAGAGGATGAGATGGTTGGATGGCATCATGGACTCAGTGGACATGAGTCTGAGCAATTTCTGGGAGACAGTGATGGGCAGGGCAGCCTTGTGTGCTGCATTCCATGGGGTCACAAATAGTTGGACACGACTGAGCGACTCAACAACAACAACAACAACTGTGTATTACACGTTGCCCGTTGACCAACATTCTCCTTCAATTTGCTATTTAGAAATGGGGAACCAATTCTTACTGGTCTATTTGATTTAATGCTTTGATGAGATAAGCCTTAATAATATCAGGAATTAAGTCATTTTTGCAGTCACTAGCTGCTGATTGGTACCAAGTCATGGCTTGTACTTTATCATCACCATACCAACTGCACAGAAGCTGATGGATCCTGTTTTTCTCTCCAAGGTGGAATGATGACTTTAAGAAACTTTATATACACATTAACATTTACTATTTACATTTCTTTGAATACTAATCAGTCTGAGAATTTTCATGTTATTCAGTTCAGTTCAGTCACTCAGTTGTGTCCAACTCTTTGTGCCCCATGAATC
>SJYC01026036.1:0-22385 GCA_006408675.1 Madoqua kirkii
GTTTTCTGAATGTTGAGCTTTAAGCCAACTTTTTCACTCTCCTCTTTCACTTTCATCAAGAGGCTTTATAGTTTCTCTTCACTTTCTGCCATAAGCATGGTGTCATCTGCATATCTGAGGTTATTGATATTTCTCCCGGCAATCTTGATTCCAGCTTGTGCTTCTTCCAGCCCAGCATTTCTCATGATGTACTCTGCATAGAAGTTAAATAAGCAGGGTGACAATATACAGCCTTGACAGACTCCTTTTCCTATTTGGAACCAGTCTGTTGTTCCATGTCCAGTTCTAACTGTTGTTTCCTGACCTGCATACAGGTTTCTCAAGAGGCAGGTCAGGTGGTCTGGTATTCCCATCTCTTTCAGAATTGTCCACAGTTTATTGTGATCCACACAGTTAAAGGCTTTGGTATAGTCAATAAAGCAGAAATAGATGTTTTTCTGGAACTCTCTTGCTTTTTTGATGATCCAGTGGGTGTTGGCATTTTGATTTCTGGTTCCTCTGTCTTTTCTAAAACTAGCTTGAAAATCAGGGAGTTCACAGTTCACGTATTGCTAAAGCCTGCCATGGAGAATTTTGAGCATGACTTTACTAGCATGTGAGATGAGTGCAATTGTGCATGTTATTCATGTTATTAGGTCTTTGTAATTCTATAACTTATGTCCTTTGCTGAACTTTATGTTGGAAACTTTTTCTTATTAGTTTATATGAGCTCTTTGGGAATGAGTAATCAATTGTAATTTCTGTAACAGATATTTACCCTTAATTTCTCTTAGGTAGAGAATGGTCCTATCTCACTCCTGATATCTATAACTAATTCTATATGCATTAGATTCCTGAACATATTCTGATCTTGCTGTCACTTTTTCCTAAGAGAGAAGCAGGATCATGATCCACTTGATGACTTTGGGAGCTAAATCTATGCACACACAGCTCAGTACTGTTTTCAAGAGGTTTCCTTGGTGGCTCAGCAGTAAAGAATCTGCCTGCAAATGAAGGAAATGTGGGTTTGATCCCTGAGTCAGGAAGATCTCCTGGAGAAAGAAATGCAACCCACTCTAGTATTCTTTCCTGGGAAATCCCATGGATAGAGGAACCTGGCGGGCTATAGTTACAGAGTCCCAAAAGAGTTGGACATGACTTAGTGACTAAACAACAACCTCTTTCAAGTCTTCTCTAATTTGAGAGCAAACATCCCCCCCACGGAGAGAAAAGGAACAGCTTCTTTTCTGCTTTCTCACGCTGTAGGTTCAACAGGTGCAAACCCCAAATGAGAAGACTTGGGTTGCTCCAAGGCTGCCTATGACTGGACAGGTGGTGGTGATTTAGTTGCTAAGTCATGTCTGACTCTCTTGCAACCTCATGGACTGTAATCTGCTAGGCTTCTCTGTCCATGGGATTTCCTAGGAAAGACTACTGGAGTGGGTTGCCATTTCCTTCTCCAGGGTGGACAGGTACATAAACCAATTCAGGGGCTCTGTGATAGCAAACTCACTTGTCTATTTCCCTGTCTGGCAATACACTCCAAAATTAGCTTAATAATAATGGGATATTTGGCCTCTATTTATTGACTCACTTCCTTTATATTTCAACTGGTTCATTTGTTGGGCAGGGGAGAAGGATACTATTTACTGAAACTTTGAATTCCAATAATTTGTTTTTTAATGATGTGGTGTTGTAATAATACAAAGTAGTTTAATTTTTATAAAGTCAAATTTATCATTGCTTTCCTTTATTACTTACATGGCTTTTATCCTTAGAAAATCTGTTCTGATGCTAAGATCATTCAGATATATTTTCATCCAGTGCTTACATAGTTTTTTTTTGTTTGTTTGTTTAAATCTTTACCATATGAGCCATCAGGGAATTTGAAATTATCTTACGAACACAATGTAAAGTATAGATTTCTTTTCCAAATAATTAAGAAAACACCCTGGCAGAACATTTTTGAGTAATCCTTTTTATTCACAAAGTTGCAATGACCTTATCCTATACTAAACTACAAAATATGTATGCATGGTCTCACCAACAGCACTATCAAGATCTGGGACCTGCAGGACCAGGGTGTGTTAAGAAGCCAGCAGATAACTCTAGTGGAACCAAGAGCATTGTGTCAAAGATCAGGCCATCTAGACTGGCAGTCTGGACTCTTGCCAGCAGTGCTGAGACCCAAGGAGGGCCAGGGAGCCCCAGAAACACCAATTCATGTCCCAGATAATGAGCCTATACCGCCGCCTTTGAGAGGACTGGGTGCTGGTGGGCCCAGCCAATGGGCAACAGCAGCAGCAGCACACCAGTGGGGGCCGGAAGTACACAGTGAGATGCAAGAACAGCAGCTAACTTCTGTCTAAACTTCTCTTCCCTCCACCAGTGATGGATGAGCACTGAGATGGCCCATCTGGTCAGCATCTACCCAAGGAGGCCAAGGAGTTCCTGGCACCTGAGGTCTCTTCCATCATGTGCTGTGATGTGTCCCCCCATACCCGCCTGATGGTCATCAGGGTTCAGCGACTCCTACTACTGTACCAGATCATGGAGTGAGGGACTTGCCACTGTTGTTCTAACCCGGGGTCTTTTGGTGATTCTTTTCCCCCCAAGGGTCAGGGGAGGTGGTAGTGGTGGAGCTATGTGGTGGGAGCCTGAGTTTCATTGACGTTGCAAGACTGGATTGGTGATCTTTGTTACATGCAGTAAAGCAACCGAGGAAAACAATACCCCTCTACACATACGTATGCTATGTATACATACATATATTCCTCTATCTGTGCGTTTACCTACATATTAGTATATGTCATGTCCCTGGATTGTCAGTTATACACCCTGTTGATTCTTTTGCCAAAGTTCTATTTTCCAATTATGATAGCTTCATATTTTTTTTTAATTAGGTAAGGAAGATGGTGAAGGACAGGAAATCTGGGAGATGGTGAGAACAGGGAAGCCTGGTGTACTGCAATGCTTGGAGTCACAAAGAGTTGGACACAACTGAGCGACTGAACAGCAACAAGGGAAGTTCAACTTTGCACAATCTCACTGTATGAATACATGTTATGATCAAACGCCATTTTGACTATCAGATTTGCTAGCAAATGTTAATCTCCTACAGTAAACTTTTATTATTTTGAAAGTGTGATATCTACACATTGTTCATGCCTGTGAATCAGGCGTGGACTGGACTGTGGTTTGTACTACCAGCTGGCCTGCTACATGCCTGAGAATGGTCTCCACCAGTCACAAACTACATCTGTTTGTGCCTCTGTTTGTTAGACAATCTGGCACCAGGAACAGCTGAGATGAAAGATTGAAAACAGCTTGCTTGATTGATGTGTCTAGAGTTATCTCTAAATCCAAATAAAACGTTAAGTGCTAACAAGAAATCATAAATCAGGCATGTCTCTCTTTGAGCCAGAAGAAGTCTCACTAAAGCTTTTATGACACCCATTTGTGAGATACTGGCTTGCATTCAAAAAGAGATTTTAGACCTGCTTCTTCTATACAATTAATTAGGTTACATTTCTAACCCAATTGAGCTGTGAGGTGTAGCACAGGGCTGAGCATTAAAGTCATGGTGATTAAAACTGTTGGAACTAGGGTTGTCCACCAGGTAAGAGGAATACAGCACCAACTAAGAATGCAGAAGGTGGTTGATGCCAAAGGCTATGTTGGGAGAGCAGCTGTGATCCAGGAGATGTGTTCGTGGGCAGTGAGATGGGCCTGAACAATACAGGGTAGCTGAGCAAAAGTCAGTAGGACATCAACCTGGGGGAGACCCCAGTACTGAACCTTCATGAGTAATGACAAAAAGCTTCGAAAGGAACCTGTCTACACTGTAGGTGGGAATGTAAAATGGTCCAGCCACTATGGAAAACAGTACGCAGGTTCTTCAAAAAACTAAAACTAAAGCTTCCCTCTGACCCAGCAATCCCACTCCTAGGCAAACATCCAGACAAAACTATAATTCAGAAAGATACATGTACCCCTATGTTCATAGCAGCACTATTTACAATAGCCAAGACGTGTGTGTGTGTGTGTGCTCGGTCAACCCCATTGACTGCAGCCCACCAGGCTTCACTGTACATGGAACTTTCCAGGCAAGAATACTGGAGTGTATTGCCATTTCCTACTCCAGGGGATCTTCCAGGCCCAGGGACAGAACCCTGATCCCTTGCATCTCCTGCACTGGAAGGCAGATTCTTACCACTGAGCCATTTGGGAAGTTCACCCAAGACATGGAAACAACCTAAATGTCAATTTACACTCCAATATTATTGCCTGGAGAATCCCAGGAATGGTGGAGCCTGATGGGCTGCCATCTATGGAGTCGCACAGAGTTGGACATGACTGAAGCAACTTAGCAGCAGCAGCAGCAGATAAAGAAGATGGAATGCTACAGTGGAATAGTACTCAGCCATTGAAAAGAACTGGATAGACCTAAAGATTATCATACTAAGTAAGCCAGAAAGAAAAAGGCAAACACCATATGATATCACTTATATATGGAATATGAGGTTATGATAACCTCAGTTATGCAGATGACACTATCCTTATGGCAGAAAGCAAAGAGCTGACTCATTGGAAAAGACCCAGATGCTGGGAAAGACTGAAGGCAGGACGAGAAGGGGATGGCAGAGGATGAGGTGGTTGGATGGCATCACTGACTTAATGGACATAAGTTTGAGCAAACTCCAGGAGATGGTGAAGGACAGGGAAGGAAGCCTGGCATGCTGAAGTCCATGGGGTCATAAAGAGGTGGACACCACTTGAGCAACTGAACAACAACAAATATGTGGAATGTAAAATATAACACAAATGAATATATCTTTGAAACAAAAACAGACTGACATACATAGAGAACAGATTGTGGTTGGCAAGGGCGGAGAGGTGTGGGGAAGAGAAGGACTGGAATTTAGGACAAGCAAATGCAAACTAGCATGTACAGGATGGATAAACAACAAGGTCCTACTCTATAGCACAGGGAACTATATGCAATAACCTATGATAAACCATAATGGAAAAGAATATAAAAAGGAATATATATATATACACACACATATAATATATATACATAAAACTGAATCACCTCACTGTATATCAATTAGAAACTAATGCAACATTATAAATCAACTGTCCTTCACTAAAAAGCAAGTTTTCACATTTTTATCCTTGTGAAAACCCTAAAGGCCACAGGAGAGTGCAAATGGACCTCTTCTTTAGTCAGAGCTTTTTAAAAATATACTTCCTACTTGTTGTATTAGATGCCACTGGTTAATACTAACTATGCCTAATCTTGGCAGAAAAGTAATTACTGGAAGAATATTGTGAAGTTCACCAAACAGCGGGAAGACTAATGAACCAAACTTGGAAAATGGGCAGACACCCCGGAGGGTCAGGCAGGAGGCACTTTGTTAAAGCCATACGGCAGGAGCACTGGGCTCTGGTGATGTCTCTGCACCAGCACCTCTAGCCTCTACTGTGGCTGCCATGTACCACGTCAGAGAGTGAATTCTCAAATGCCTTTGGCTTTTGCTGATTTACTTAAGACTGGAAGTCACGGTCAGGAACATCTGATTGACTGATCCTGGTCATGAGCCCACCTAAGTTTGGAGGCAAGTTGGGGAGAACCTGGAAACTTGGGCTTCTTTAATGTAAAGCTCGGTCTTGATGCCTTAGCAAGATGTTGAGAATAGGAGGGGAAGGAGTCTGGGTGTTAGGTAGCAAAACACATACACACGTGTACACACACACACACACAAATATACCAACAATGAATATCTATGCCTGAAATTTCAACATTTTGAATATTTTTTGTAAACATCTATTTCAGCTTTCTGCAATAATTTGTTTTTAAAAGTCCATTTCTTAAGGTCTAATTTTTTCCACTTTTTGTGAGAGAAATATTTTTTGTTTACTCTTTTTTTTTTTTTTTGACAGGGGCCTGGTATATCTTCCCATTAATAGGGTATTTACACACATCCGGATTTCCCCAAACTCTCCCAGGTCTTCATAAGGAAGGCTGGTTTCCAGCTCCTTCCTCCAGTAGCCCAAATTGAGTGCAGAAAGATACAGGCAGTGGGCAGTCCTGGTAGATAAACCTCATTTCTGAGATTCCTGGGCAATGTAGCTGCCCAAGACTTACAAGGAAGAGGGTTTACTTATGACCTGATGGTCCATTTCCAACTCAGGCCCTAACCCATGTAAACTAATGCATATTTATGGAACTTAGGATTTCTTCATTTTTGAAAGCCTTTAATTTCTAACCAAAGAGATTTTCAAGGCAGTCCTGATTATCCTTTTTTAAGCAGATCCCATATGCGTCATAATTAACAAAAATTCTAACATTTGGATGGTACCTGCCCTGGTTTTTGATGTAAATGCAACTGTTTCTCCAGTTCTTTGCTTATTTCACTAGCTATTGGGAAGAGAAATTAGACAATCTGTTGTCGATAGCTACCTTCCCATAGATGGCAACAAGATCTGTTTGTTCTTTTTATATTTCATTTCACCTCTTCCTTTGAGTTCTTGTCTCATTGCTTTCTCTTGGCATTCGTAAAAAGGTATGAGGCCAAAATGAATGAGGCAAAAAAAGAAGTGGTGCATTTCTCTCATACCCGCACATCTTGGAGAGGTGGTTGCCCTTGAGCTTTACTGCTCTCCCATCTACCTAGTTAACAGCTGCTCAGCTCAAGAGCTCTCCTCTATGAGGGATGATCTCAGAATGGCCTCACCATTTGTGTGACCCCCATCAGCATGCAGAGTGCCCCCCACAGTGCTCTAAACACACCTCTCTCATGCCTATCATCATTGTCATGCACTTCCCCCTCCCCTAGTCAGACTCTGAACTCTCTGCTAGAGTTACTTGGTTGCTGGATCCCCAGGGTCGAGTTGAGTTAGTGAAATGAATAAACAGGTTTGGGAAAGAGATAGCAAAGACAAGAAGAAAACTTTTCTTTGAACCTCTAGACTATTCCTAAATTGGTAACATGCAAGATCTCTCACACTTTGTTCAACCGGTCTGGGAGGACAAATGCGAAGAAAAAAGAAGAAAGAGCTAGATTAGGGGCTGATAACTATTTCTGTTTATTCTGTTAAAAGTAGAATGCATGTGTAAGAGGTTCACATTGTAAATAGTTACCAAGAGCAAATAAAGTATATAAACATAGTCTTTGGTAACAGTCTCTATATAATTCCCATTTCTTTATAATAAAGGCACTATTCTGCATTTGTTATTAGAAAAATGAATTGTCCGCTGGATAAGAGCTGCCCATCAGCCTCAAGGCTCCTAAACAATATACAGTCCTGTGTTTTATGGCTCTCAGCTGCACCCTGCCTGGAAGATGCTTTAGACATGAGCCAACTTTTTACGTCGAACAAATGCCCAGTAAAAGACACTTCAAATTCCAGTTGGGCTGAACTTGCCCCTGCTCCAGAGGGCACATAAATGAATAAATACATCGTGCACACACAGTTGCACGCACGCAGTCCTCAGAGCAGCTGTGTTATATTATAAGTTGGAGGCCTTTTGTTAGTTCAGATGTTTCAGGTCTGTAAAAGCACTCTGGAGAAGAAATAAATATTATGAGTAAGTCTCGTTTCCAGGCTTGTAGTGGGGAAACACTTACTAGCATGGTTTACTACAGCTTTATACTCAAACAATCTCGTAAAAGAATACCAGGATTACTCACTCAGCACATGACGGCTAAGGCAAAATGGTGTTTGTCTTATCCCCCAAATATTCAAAATGTGATTTCATTCAGACCATTTCCCAGATGAATTTTCTTCTCAGTAAAACTAATCGGAATAATCACGGATCATGGACTCATTTTTTTTTCTTAGAGCATTCATCTTTCTTTCATTTCTCTAAATATTAAATACTAATAAAACTTCACAATGAGAGAGATAAGGTATATACATCTGAACCGTCCGAGGAAAGTCAGGAAGTTGGGCAAGAACTCACACAGAATCCTGATCATTCCATCTGCGGATCTGGGGTTTTTGCTTGGAAGGCTCATGGTCTGAGGTTGACAGATTTGGTAACAGAAGAGAACATACTGAAGACTGATATACATGTGAACTTATTGATTTACAAGGAGAAATGACTCTGATAATAACCAAAATACTAAAAGTCTACCTATCAGTGCATTCTCTTTGTATTATTAAGCTCTATGTAAAGCTGAATTATAATAGTATATCTAATGGACATAAAGTCAGAACAAGGGGACAGGGAGAAATTGATTAGTAATGGCACGGAGAGCCTGATATGTCCATCTCCCTATGAGGTCTTGTTAAAGGATTAGAAACACTTTGCCATGCTCTGCCCAAAACCTGGTACATTCTTCCCCTATTCTTCACTGACTTTTACTAATCCATCTAATCTTAGCTTAATTATCACTTTCTTAGAGAGACCTTTTCTGGTCTTCTTATCTAAGGAAGGGGCCTCACTGTACACTCCAGGGCACTCTGTAATTTCTTTTTATAGCCCTTCCCTCGGTCGTGCTTATCTACTTATTTATTGCTCTAAGTCCGGTCTACCTGTAGACTGTAAACTCCAGGAAAGCAGGCACCCTGTTTGTTTTGAGTTCTACAAGGTTCGCAGCACCAGCCACACTGCCTGGCCCCTCTGTAAGCATTCAGTGCATATTTGTTAAATGAACAAATGAATGTTCATCCCCACACTGCATGGAGTCATAGCTAAGAGCACAGGTGCTGGATTCAGGCTCCCTAGATTGAAATGCTGGCTCCGCCTCTTAATAACTATGGGAGCTTGAGCAAATTACAGAAGAAGATCCCCCATCTGTGAAATGAGGACACTGAGCATGCCTGCCTCACAGCATCCTAGTGAGGATTAAATAAGTTAACAGATGTAACTTACTCGGCACATGGATTGCCACAGTAAGCACTCAAGCAGACTTAGCTCTTAATAGTTTCTTTCAAAAGACAATTCTAGGAAAAACCGCAAGATTGGTTGCTAAAACTCAGTGTCCCTGGGACATTACTGGGAGGCATATGTAATCAATGCTAATCTTCGAAGATATGTATTTATGTGTCCATGGTTTAGCAGGCCATCTTTTTAATTTAAAAATCCTTTATTATTAAATATGTGGATATATTAAAAACAAGCCATATCCAAGTCCCTCCAGCCTGGAATTCGCTTTTTCTTCTCACAATGTTGTGTGTATACGTACTGATCCACTATGAATGGGCAACAGAGCTTAACTCTAATGGCAGCTGAATTATTCTCTTTTCTGAGTTCTTGAAAGAGCCACCTCTGTGACAGTGAATCATGGACAACAACACTCCAGGTGAACATTGTGTGAAATTTAGGAAGGAAAGAGGGAAAACAAAATAAATGCACTGAGTTCTGTTACGACAGAGGCAATCATTTCTGTATTCATTTGGTTTAAAGGTTTTACTGATAAACACCAGGGGTATGTGCCATATTGGACAACTATATATCATAATGTTAAAAGGCAAAATTTCCCTGGCTGTCAGAGTCTCACACAATGATGCACGGAATGCACTGCTGAAACAGCTATCTTTCCCCTCACTCTACATACACGTGAAGTATATCCTTTGATCGCTAGCTGTAGGTCCTATTCAAAGAGCTACTTCATGTTATTTTCATGTCCAACTGAGTACTTTTACTTGAAAATACATTTATTTATTCAAACCTGCTCCTTCCTTAACTTCAAGGAAGTTAAAGTTCCTGATTTGGGTTTAGCAAACCATGAGGCCTGCTAAATCAGGCCTTTCTGATATGCCTTTCTATATTTAAGCCTTAATTCGTCCCTTTTCTCCATGTTGGGAATCTTCATTTTCTTATTCTCTCATATAGGAACTCTGTTGTTTTCAGTTCTTAAGATTTTAACCGTGAATATTCCACAGACTAAATCAGTGCACTGAATCTCAGAATTGGACCAAACTCAAAGATCTTCCTTGCTGAGTTTCTTCTTACAAGAAGCAAAGCAAAACAAAACTACAATAAAATATTAACAAAAAAAATGAGACCAAAATAAATGAGAAGATAGCTCATGTTCATGAATTGGAAGAGTTAATACTGATATTCATATTACTCAAAGCAATCTATAGGTTTAGTTCAGCTCTGTCAAAATTCAGATGGCATTTCCACAGAAATATAAAAAAACAATTTCAAAATTCATACACAACAAAAGAACTGAATGACTGAAACAATTTCAAGCAAAAAGAGTAAAGCATCCCACAAATTATATTACAAATCTATAGGAATCAAAACAGTATTGTATTGGCATAAAAACAGAAACAGGGAGCAATGGAACGGAATGACATGTTAGGTAGTCAGTTGAACATGAGTGGGTCCTGCCCCATCCTGGACAGGATCATCTTTTTCTCCCCAACCCGGACACTGGTGATCAGAGCATGCACAGAGATTCTCCCTCTTCTAGTCAAGGACCACTGCTAAATTTTTAGCCATATCAGGACCAAGCAAGAAAAAACTGCTGGTACAGTTTGGTGCAGGCACACTCAAGATCTAAAAGGTGGCTCAAAGCAACCCAGGATCATAATGCTGTATTCGTAATAAATTAGCATCATGTTTTTGCTCCCACTTCCACCCTCTGTGGGTTTTGTTTAAGTGCTTCTAGGTAAGCTGCGAGAAATGTTACATAACCTAAAGCTGTCAATAAATTTATCAGTCTAGTGACACAGAAACACAGAGAGGGACCACTGCTCTAAAACACTCAACTCTACTCCACTGGGGAGCTGCTGCTGGTTTCCAAACAGCCACTGTCATCCTTTCTTGGGAATGTATTTTCACTCTGCTTAATAAAAATCTTGCTACTTAAAACTACTCTATGCCTCTCAAGTCAATTCTTTCCCTTGAGAGGGCAAGAACCAAGGAAATCATCGATCTACCAGTGATGGACAGACAAGAAATAAATCCATACACATCCAGTCAGCTATAATTTTTTGACAAAAGAGATAAGTATACACAATGAGGGAAGGATAGTCTCTTCAATAAATGGCATTGGGAAAACGATATTTCCATGCAAAAGAATGAAATTAGGGCCTCTCTGGCAGCTCAGAGAAGTGACTGTTCCAGAGCCTGGAAGCTACAGCTACTAACCCATGTGCCACAGGTTCTGAAGCCCAAGCACCCTAGAGCCTGCTAAGCACCAAGAGAGGCCACTGCAAGGGGAAGCCTGTGCATCACGGTAAGAGAGCCGCCCCCCGCCCCGCCCCCCCGCCTCCACAGCTAGAGAAAGCCAAGATGCAGCAGCGAAGACCCGGCACAGACAATAAACACATAGCTTTTTAGAAAAAGAATGAAATTAGAATGAAACATACACAACAAGTAACCCAAAGGAGAGTAAAACTTAAACGTATGCCCGGAAATCATAAGACTTTCAGAAGGAAACACAGAACACAGGAGAAAAATCTCCTTGACACCAGTTTCAACAATGATTTTTTTTAGATGTGACACCAAAAACAAAGTAACGTTTAGCACATTTTCATGTATCTATTAGCCATGTGTATGTCTTGTTTGGGAAAATGTCTACTCAGTTCCTCTGCCAATTTTTAATTTATTTTTACTGAGTTTGATGAGTTCTTTATATATTTTGGATATTAACCCCTTATCAGATATATAATTTGCAAATATTTTCTCCCATTTGGTAGGTTGCCTTGTCATTTTGTTGATGGTTTTCTTTGCTGCGCGGAAACCTTTCAGTTTGATGTGGAACAATGGATTGGTTTCAAATTGGGAATGGAGTACGTCAAGGTTGCATACTGTAACCCTGCTTATTTACCTTATATGCTTATTTACCTTACATCATGTGAAATGCCGGGCTGGATGAAGCAGGAGCTGGAATTAAGATGACCAGGAGAAATATCAATAACCTCAGATATGCAGATGACACCACCCTTATGGTAGAAAGTGAAGAGGAACTAAAGAATCTCTTGATGAAGGTGAAAGAAGAGAGTGAAAAAGCTGGCTTAAAACTCAACATTCAAAAAATGAAGCCCTAATTTCATCTGTTTCCCCAAACATATGGGGGGAAATGGAAACAGTGACAGACTTTATTTCCTTTGACTCCAAAATCACTGCAGAAGGTGGCTGCAGCCATGAAATTAAAAGACACTTGCTCCTTGGATGAAAAGCTATGACAAACCTACATAAAGATTAAAAAGCTGGGACATCACTTGGCCAACAAAGGTCCATATACTCAAGGCTATGGTTTTTCTAATAGGCATGTATGGATGTGAGAGTTGGACCAGAAGGAAGACAGAGCACCAAAGAATTGATGCTTTTGAACTGTGGTATTCTAGAAGACTCTTGAGAGTTCTTGGACAGCAAGGAGAACAAACTAGTCAATCCTAAAGGAAATCAACCCTGAATATTCATTGGAAGGACTGATGCTGAAACTGAAGCTCTGATTCTTTGGCCATCTGATGTGAAGAGTGGACTCATTAGAAAAGACCCTGATACCTTAATGGCAGGAGAAAGGGATGGCAGAGGACGAGATGGTAGGATGGCATCATTAACTCAATGGACATGAATTTGAGAAAACTTTGGAAAGGACAAGAGAAGCCTGGTGTGCTGCCTTTCATGGGGTCACAAAGAGTTGGACGTGAGTGAGCAACTGAACAACAACAGTCCTATGTACTCATTTTGTGTTAATAAAGGCAAAAATAAATACATGGGGCTGCATCAAACTAGAAAGTTTCACAGCAAAGGAAACCATTAACAAAATGAGAAGGCAGCCTATCAAATGGGAAAAAAATGTCTGCAAATCATATATCTGATAAAGGGTTAATATCCAAAATACATAAAGAACTCATCCAACTCAGTAAAAATAAATAAACAAATTAAAAAATTGGCAGAGGAACTGAGTAGACATTTTTCCAAAGAAGACATACAAATGGCTAACAGGTACATGAAAATGTTTTCAATATCACTAATTATCAGTGAAATGCAAATCGAAACCACAGTCAAATATCACTTAACACCTATTAAAATGACTATCCGCTAAAAACGAGCAATAGCAAGTTCCAACAAGGATGTGAAGAAAAGAGAACAATTTTACATTGTTGGTAAGAATATAAATTGGTGTGATCCCTATGGAAAACAGTGCAAAGGCTACTCCAAACATTCATAATAGAACTACCATATGACCCAGCAATCGCACTTCTGGATATTTATACGGAAGAAACGAAATCAGAATGCCAGAGGGATATCTGCACTCTCATGTTCACTGCAGCGTATTTAAAACAGTCAACAAATGGAAACAAGTGTCCATCAATGGATGATTAAAGGAAATATGGTATATAGATACAATGGAACATTATTCAGCCTTAAAAACAAACAAAGAAATATAGCTATTTTTGACAACTTGGATGAACCTGGAGGATATTACAGTAAGTAAAGTAAGTCAGACAAAGAAAAATACTGTACTTGTAGGGGTGGAAAAATGGGAAGAAGTTGGTAAAATATAACAAATTTCCAGTTGTACGATGAATCAGTTATAAGGATCTAATTTACAGCATGATGACTATACTGTACTGTACACTTGAAAAATGCTAAAAGAGTAAGCTTTAAACTTTCTCATCCAAAAAACAGTGGTAACTATGTGAGGTGATGGATATGTAACTAACTTGGTAATGAAAATCACTTCACATTGCATATATATATCACCTTATAACATTGTACACTCTAAGTAATTATAATTTTGTCAATTATATCTCAATAAAGCTGGAAAAAACCTATAATTTTTCCATTTGAATTATCAATTACAAAGAGATGTGTTTAAATCTTTACAGTGGCTGGAATGGTTCCACAATGGATGTGGATTTGCCAATTTTTCACAGTAATTCTATAAATTTTTGCTTTGTGTTTATATAATTTATGCCTATGCTATATGTTATTTATATAAAATATATATATTCAGGTGCATGACACTATAATATATCATAGTAGATGAAGAATGGGTAGGCATTAATGAAACACAATATAATATAAAGCATCTCTGTTGTGACTCTCTCACATATGTGTTCATGGAGGACCTTGGCAATCAATCATGGCCCTCTATCTTGTTCCTGAAGTTGTTACAGAATATGTTCAACATGGTATTCTGTGAAATCATCCAAGTCACCCCTCAGGGTACTTCCTTTTTGCCTCTTCCTTCCCCAACATCTTACTGTCCTCAAGAATTGAATACACTAAAAAAAGGAAATCTCAGATCAATGGGAAGAGTAAGAGATTACTTTTTAATAAATTTAGATTATTATCTATTATTCAATTTAACTTATTAAATGGAGATTATTAGTTAATAAATGGATTATTAAATAAAGAAATCATCTAATAATTGATACTTAAAAAATAATATATTTCCACTTTCCATCATAGTAAGAATAATTCTGAATTGATCACAAAATTTAATATAAAGATAAACTCCTAGTTGGTCTAGAAGAGAAGAGAATATAGGTGGTTACTATCTTTTCTTGGGATCCTGAGGTACAAACATAAAAGCAGGACCTTGGTGGAAGGCCTAAGGAAAACGATTGATAGATTAGGGTTTATGAAAATTAAAATCTTTTTTTAGTCATAAAAGGCAAGCTAAATAAATGAGGAACAGTTTGATAATGTATATAATACTTAGTGAAAGTCACTCAGTTGTGTCCACCTCAGTTGTGTGACCTCATGGACTATACAGTCTATGGAATTCTCCAGGCCAGAATACTGGAGTGGATAGCCTTTCCCTTCTCCAGGAATCTTCCCACGCAGGGATGGAACCCAGGTCTCTCGCATTGCAGGCAGATTCTTTACCAGCTGAGCCACAAGGGAAGCGCATATAATGCTTAAGTTCTTACTATGTCTCAGGTCTTTATAAATTACAAAAAGACAAACATCCTAGAGGCAAAATAGACTAAGAATACAGTATTAACAACCAATATACATATTGCAAAAGATTACATTTCACACATAAAAAAGCCATAAAATACCTATTTTATCCATCAAATTATCATAGACAGCCAAAGAGCCTATTATTTCATTTACATATGGAATTCTAAAAACAAATGAACAAACGTAGCAAAACAGAAACAGAGTCATGGATACAGAGAAGAAACAGGTGGTTGCCAGAGGGGAGGGGAGTGGTGGGGTGAGAGAAATAGGTGAGGGAGATTAAGAGGTACAAACGTCCAGTTACAAAACACGTGAGTCATGGGAATGAAATGTACAATGTGTGCAATACAGTCAATAATAATGTAATGTCCTTGGATGGTGACAGATGGCAACTAGAATTAGCTTGGTGATCATCTTGTAATGTATAGAAATACTGAACCACTTTGTTGTGTACCAGGAATTAACATAGCATTGTAGGTCAATTATTCTTCAAAAACAAACAAGCTTACAGAAAAGAAGAGCAAATTTGTGCTTACCAGAGGTTGGGGGAGGGGGAGAGGTGGGGGTGTTGGATCAAGGTGATCAAAAGGTACAAACTTCCAGTTATAAGTGAGTGCTAGGGATGTGATGTACAGCATGATTGATATAGTTAATATCAGTGTATGTTAAATATGCAAGTTTCTGGGAGTAAATCCCAAGAATTTTCATCATAAGGAAAAAAAACTTTTTCCTTTCCTTTTATTTTGTATCTGTATGAGATGATGAGTGTTCACTAAACTTATTGTGAAAATCACATCCCAGTGTACGTAAGTCAAACCATTATGCTGTATGCCTTAAACTTTTACAGTGCTGTATGTCAACTATCTCTCAAGAAAACTGGAAGAAAAATTATTGTAGATAGTTCAAAAATGATATCATGATAGAGTGAAAGTTGGTGACACTGGTAAAAATATCTGGAAGGAAATATTAAAATTTATATCAAAGGCTTCATAAATATTTAGACTCAGTTACGCTGTTTCTTTATCTAAAGGCCAGAGGATCACATGAACAAGAATGGATGAGATGCTGATATTTTACTTCTAGGATTAGAAATTGAAAATAACAAAAACGGGGGAATGATTGCACTGATGACAGTATAGCTGTATATTAAAATAAAATCTGTAATAATCAATGTTTAAAAATGTACACAAAACAATATGCAGCATCCTTCAAACGTTAATGTTTTTTCTATAACATGTAATATGAAAGAAGTTGAGAAATGAGTGTATAAACATGGCAATAATATTTGTTTGCTAAGTCTGGGAAGTACTATTAAGTGATCAACTATTGTTTTTATTGCTCTCAAGGTTTTATCATTGTTTTCGTTTTCTTATTTTTGTGTGTGCTACAAATGGCTAAAAATAGAAAATGGTTTTCAAAAAGAAAATGGCAGCAAAGTATCTAAAAATCACATCAGACTACTGCAGTCTGCAAATATTTCCTAATCCAGAGAAGTACAACCACTGACAAAGAAACATCCCCAAATCTTACTTCACACCAAAGCTAAAAAACCACTGAAAACGTCTCCTTGAGTATGTATTGTAGCAACCCCTAAAGTCCTGTGTAAACTGCCGCTCAGAACTTGCCCTTGTCTGCGCAGTTCAATCTGGCCCTTGCACTGAGCTAAACAAAAGGAACCTCTCCTCTGGTCCGTAGGCCACACACATGCAGGTTTTGCAAGAGGGCCAGAGGTTTGGTTGGTTTGTCTGCCCTAATGCTGGTGATTACCAGGACATTACAAAATAAGACTTATCTGTGGGTTTATATTTTTATTAAATGAAATCTCCTGAGAGAGTGTCAGGGTTATGCATAAGCCACATTTATTAATCCTTGCATCAGCTCAAAGAGATCACTACAAAAATAGACTATGAATAAATTGACCACATCGTAATGATTCAGTTTGCAGTGTAATTTTCCAAGTGTTATTTTGTGCTGCTGAGCTGCTGAGGGGCTAAATGAAGGCTTCTCTTTCCCTGGGGTGGTATGTTTTTCAGAACTGGAAAATTCTTTCCAGGCCACTTGGACATCAGTACACACTTCCTGAGCCCTTATTTATCCAGTACATCAATATAAGGGTACTGTGTTGTTTATAGGAATGCTAATGCTAGAAGATATATCTAGCATCTCGTCCACTTTGTTTAAAATGATTGAATTCAATCACATAGAGAAGCATTTTCACAGTCTGTGTGTACAACTAGCAATTATTGCTAGGCAAGGAGAAGGGAGAAGCTGACCATATTCCTTTTTTTGATTGTTTAGTCACCTGGCAAAAATAAGGGCTAGTAATTTTGGGAAGCAAATGCCAAAGCTACTTTAAGTATGGTGTCAACAGTTCAGATATATCATGCTTTTGTTTTCAGAAACAAGGATTTCATAAATCAGATTAAATCAAATGGGAATTTAATATACATAGAGATCTCCTAAGAATTTAGCACATGAATTGTCTGAAATTTTCTTCTCTGCTCATGTTAGCACTTAAATCTGCATGTTTGAAGTATTCCTGACAAGGTCACCAGCACGCACCACAAGGCCAAATCAGATGGACACCTCCCATCCCTAAACTGCCTCTCCCCCAGCGGCATTTGACCAAGTTAAACTACTCCTTCCTGTTTGAGGAAGGCTTTGCAGGTGGCGCTAATGGTAAAGAATTCACCTGCCGGAATTCGCCTGCCGGTACTAAGACACAAGAGATGTGGGTTTGATCCCTGGGTCAGGAAGACCCCTTGGAGAAGGAAATTGCACTCGACTGCAGTATTCTTGCCTGGGAAATCCCAGGGACAGAGGAGCCTGGTGGGCTACAGCCCATGGGGTTGCAAAGAGTCAGGCACGACTGAGCATCAGCTTCAGGAACTTCCTTCTTCCCACAGGAATACCCACGTCTGGATTTCTAGCTTGTCTGGCAATCATTTCTCACTCTATTCTGCCTTATTAACTCACTCTTCTCAATATAGCCTCTAGAAGCTGGCATTCCTAATAGTTCAGTCCTGGGGCCTCAAGTATGTTCCACCTGTGCTTTCCCATGACAATCTCTGCTGTCTAATGAATAAACATTACCATGCTGAAAATACCCAAATTAATATGGAAGCCCAGTCTTCTCTTCTGAGTCTCAGGCTCTAAATCCAACCTGCTGAGCAGACATTTTTATTTGGATGTCACATAGATGTCTTAAACCTCACATCCAAATTAAAAATCATAAATAAGAATATTTTCCTTCTTAAGCTGCTTTTCTCCTTTAAAAAAAATCCAGTTTTCAGGATCTTAGTAAATGACACCACATCCCCCCAGTTATTCAATCTAAAGTGAACATCACTTGTGTTCCTCCTCCTATTCACCAAATCCTGTGGTTCTCACACCCCAGATGAAGGAGCAGTCTTTCTATGACCTGATATCGGAAGTGAAATACCATTGCTTCTGCTATGTTTTATCCATTAGAAGTGAGTCATTAAATCCAGACCACACTCAAGGAAAAGGGATTACCAACGGGCATTCCGTGTTTGTGGGCTATCTAACACAGAGGCTGCCGAAACACTCCGCTGCTGTTCGGCCCGGCTTGGTCAGGATTGCTCTGATTTTTCTTCAGTGCTCCAAACCCTGCCAAGAGCTTCTCTCCTTACATTGCCACATGGCTCAGTGGAAGCAGTTGTCGATGTTTCTTTTGGATTCCAGTGCCTGGCATCAGGCCCCATAATGACCTGCTGAACTGGATTGAATTGTATGTCTCTAAGCCATGGTCAGAATATGTAAACAGTGCTGATGGTTGGAACTCAACAGAGAAATAAAGCTTATAAATGCGGGCAATCTAATTTAGTGTTCTGAATTTCCTTCAGAGATGATCTAATTCAGCGTTCTCCAATCTTTTCCACAGGGCCCTGAAAACAGATCTAATGTTTTTGAGGAATATACGGTAGGAATCTGGGACACACCAGTTATGATGATGAGGAAGAAGGAAGGGTATAAGTGGTGAGAAATAGGAATTACTTTCTCATTCTTATAAGGGGTTTAGATGATGGGTTTTGGTCTTCTCTGCATCTCTCTGTCTCAGGAGATTCCAGATGAAGTTTAAGACTGGGGAAAGCAGAAGAGATTGAGGATACAGAAGAGCAGCTTACAGGGCACTCAAGTACCAGCTTTATTACAAGGGAACTGAAGGAGGACGTTTGCTTACCACTGTCTTCAGACTCCCAAATGATAAAGGCCAGGGAATGCCCAAATCAAATTTACTCTTTTCCTGTACACAGAATATATGCTTAGAATTCTTCTCTGTCATTTCCCCAATGATCTGGGTAAAGAACATAATCTTTCTTTTCTACAAAAGGTATAGACTCAAGCATCCAGCCCGAGGACTTCAGTCCTTCTTTTTTCTCTGGTGTTGAGTATGTCGTCAAACCATCATTTCTCAAGCTGAAAAATGCAGTTCTGCATGGCCTAACACTCCAAACACTACTCTAGAGGAAAGAGAAAACTAAGATCTATAAAAGTAAGCCAAGGAAATCCCTCTTAATGCTTCACTCCCTACTCAAAAGAATCTACAAGGCCAATATTCCTAGGGAGAAATGAGGATACTGTTTCATTTATTAATTTCTCATCATAAAATAGGTACCAGAGGGTACAATACATCTAGAACTCTGCTAGGCATAGGAACCACACAGATAAAAGATACAAAAATCAGCCTTCAATAAGCTCACATTCACGAGCAGATAAAAATCCTATTGTTCAGTATGTTATGACAGAGAGGGGAACACAGGGTTGGAGCACTAATGAGAACAGAGAAGGGATCCTACCTGGGCTGAGTCATCCAATGAGACTTCTAGGGAGATAAGAACCAGCTGGATTCTTGAAAGACAAGCCATGATTGGCCAAAAAAAATAGCAGAAGAGTAACATTTTTTAGGAAAGGAAGCCATGTCAAAAGCAGAGGCCAGAAAGAATGCGGTGATTTCAAGGTACTACAGTTACTCCCCAAGAGTGTGAAAAAGGGAGGAGTGGAGGAGAGGTGAACAGAGGTTTTCATTGCTAGCGAGTGTGAAGTGTATCCCCGCAGTCAGTGGGAGGCCATAAAACATTCTAGGCAGGAAAATAATGTGGCCAACTTTGTATACTGGAAGGAACTCTGACATCAGTGGAGAGAAATGATTGGCAGGGAGACCCATTAGGGGGCTGCTGTGGTGAACAGATAATAAATTTAAAAGGCAGTGAGGGCATTAAGAAAGGGATGAGTTAGAAAAGCCTTCAGAATGTAAATCTGGTAAGTCTCACATTCAATTTAAGGTTAAAGGAAAAAAAAAAAAAACAACAACAGAATATCAGGGATGATCCACAGTTTAATGACTTGGAAAGTTAAGTAGAAGATGGTGATAGTGACCAAAACAAGAGATAAAGGAATTCCCACATTTACGGGAAGATAGTGAGTTTAGTATTGGACATATTGATGTTACGGGGACTTAGGACCAATTTCCTCTGTCACTAGGATCTTGGATTCATTTAAATTAAAGACAGATCTTTTGGTCGGTAGGAATTTAGACTCCATGTTTTGAGAACTTTGTAAAAATGTTTTGAATTAGATTTGGTCATCTCTGAAATCATACCTTCCCAAGCTATCTTCCCACAATCCCCAAAATGACTTCCCACTACTCCAATAGGGATTGGAACATATAGGAGGTCAAACAATGGAGACTATCTTATTCAAAGACAGACAGCTGTATAGGACTAGCTCTTTGTCTCTTATTAACTTACTCTAAAGAGACTTTAATATTGAAAGTCATGTTTTACTGGTAATTTAGAGCCACATAAACTTGAAAAAAATTTTATTGGAGTATAAACAATATTTTATTAGTTTCTGCTGTACTACAAAGTAAATCAGCTATATTTGTACATATATCCCCTCCCTCTTGAACCGCCTTCCCATCCTCCAAAATCCATCTAGGTCACCACAGATGGAGAAGGCAATGGCACCCCACTCCAGTACTCTTGCCTGGAAAATCCCATGGATGGAGGAGCCTGGTGGGCTGCAGTCCATGGGGTCACTAAGAGTCGGACATGACTGAGCCACTTCACTTTCACTTTTCACTTTCATGCACTGGAGAACGAAATGGCAACCGACTCCAGTGTTCTTGCCTGGAGAATCCCAGTGACAGTGGAGCCTAGTGGGCTGCTGTCTATGGGGGTCACACAGAGTTGGACACGACTGAAGCGCCTTACGCAGCAGTAACATACATATATCAATGCTGCTCTCTCAATTTGCCCCACCCTCTCCTTCCCCCATGTCCAAGTCCATTTGCTATATCTGCATCTCTATTTCTGCCTGAAAAAGTTCTTAATTTATGTTTAACGCTTATTTATTAGACATATTCCATATGCCAGTCACTCTTCTAAAGTACTTGCCTTCATAGAACTCACCAATAAGAGGAAACACGTATTCTCCAAATTTCCACTAACATCTTCATTTATAAGACTTTGGAACTAAGTCTTATTTTCGGAGATGTGTGGGTTTCCAGGAATATTTTAGCCCAATGAAAACAGTAGAAAGCCATTATGGAGATATGGCCTATAAATGACAGTTTTGTCTTAAGAGCCCCTTGCAGGGATGAGGAGAGAAAGCAAAGTCTGGAGGTTTCTGTCCTCTCTGATCTCACTGTTAATTCTAGTTGTATATTAAATGTTTTTAAGATTAAAAATATTGTATCTCAAAAAACAAATACTGTATCTCAACCACTGAGTTTCAGTTGCTGAGGGACAGTCATGTAAGTGACCAGATATACAAATGTCTCCAAAAAGAGATTTAATTCAAAGGTACAGGTGAAGGAGTTGTATGTGCATAGATATTATCTAATGCTGTAAAATGGTTAAAACTACTCTCAGAATATGTATGCAATATGTATGCAAAAAAAAAGAATGCCAAAGACTTGACACTGGAAAAATCAAGATTTGATTCCTACATGGTAGAGGAAGGGTTTTATGAGGGAGACGCCAACGAATGACAAGAAAAACAAGAAAGAGCACTACACAGAAAGACCAAGTGGGGAAAAAAAAGCCTTCAAGTAAAAAGAACTGCCCAGGATTGTCAAATGCTGAGGAAAATTCAAGCAACATACTGAGATAACTATTAGCTTAGCTGCTGCTAAGTCGCGTCAGTTGTGTCTGACTCTGTGTGACCTCATAGACGACAGCCCACCAGGCTCCCCCATCCCTGGGATTCTCCAGGCAAGAGTACTGGAGTGGGGTGCCATTGCCTTCTCCATTAGCTTAGCAAGTTTGGGGGCTTTTTTTTTTTTTTTTGCCTTTCGGCAATATGTTTTCTAAGGTCGATTTGAAAACTTTATGTAATCAAATGTTTTCATCCTTATATGACTTGTAGGTTATGTATCATATGACTTTTCCACATAAATATACACATCTATTTTTTTCATGTATTCATCTAGTACTTTTGCTTGTTCTAGAATTTTACTTTGGTGTAATACATGAAATATATATATATTTTG
>SJYC01026037.1:0-11143 GCA_006408675.1 Madoqua kirkii
CTACCCAATGACATAATGTTATCTTTTCTTACTGACTTAAAATGTCATTTTTATCATTGTAATTTTCCATTTATCTATTTATAGTCTAGTACCATACAATTTTAATTATTATAGCTTTTCAATATCTTTCACTTCTAGACAAATTACCCCTTGTTAGTCTATTTTTTCAACAATTTTTCTTGACCATTTTTCTCTATGTGGATTCTAAATCAGTTCTCTACTTCTAAAAATATTATTGGAATTTTATTGGGTTTATTTTAAACGTAGAGGCCACACACTATCTTGGGGAGCTGCAGTAGGAATAAGTGAAATGCTATTACAAGTAATTCTCCTTTAAAGTTTAGACCTCCAGCTTTAAGCAGGATTACCAGAACTAAGGGTACAGGCATAGGACTGATGTAAAACTGAGGTTCAGAACCTCAGTGGAGGGGGAAATACACACTTCTCTGTAAGAACAAAACAAACCTGCAAACCTCTCCATCATTTTTGTGCTTGCCTGACATCATAGGTGTTAATGTTACCAAACCAGGTTCGCTTGCCCTGGGTGCAATAAGCCAGACCCTGAGGTGCCAACAGTTGCTGCCAAGACAGGGTTTATTTAGGAGGCAGCCAAAGGAGGAAATGGGTGAACAGATCTCCAGTCTGTCTTGGCAAAGTTGAAGGGCTCAGGATACTTCTGGGATAAAGCTGGCACATGAGGAACATGGGAAAAGACGACTGAGATAACAAAGCGGTGGGGCACGCCTTGTTCTGCACGGGCGCCAACCAGCTTCAGAAGGGTGGCAGCGGCACGTTCTGAGGGTGGCGCTCCAGGTTCTCTGATGCCAAAATGTCACTGAGCAGACACCCACGCATGCCCATGTCAGGGGTCCTAACCAGTCTTAACCGGCTTGAGCTCAAACCGGATACAGCTGACTCCAGGTTTTTGAAAAAAACAGCTTGGGCAAAGATTTCATTGTTTAGGCTACAAAGTGCTTGAAGGAAATGTGACTTTTGTAAAAAAAAATATTAAGTTTGATCCATGAAGGCAGGTTAGTTTATTGTTAATGCCCTTGGTTTCACTAAAATATCAAGATAGGTAAATGCACAAGAAGTTCACGTTCAATATTGATGATGAGCTAAGTAGTTAAAATCCAATAACCAAGTCTCCCATTCATAATCCTGTGAGTGATAAAAGCAATGAGTAAACACAAATGACAGTAATGCAGTGGAGAAACTCCCAGGATTCTAGGGCCAATAATCTCTGATGCTATCATCTCCTGTTCTTACAGGGAAGTCATTATCCTGCATCTCCCCAGAAAACTAGAATACTTTGCAGGGCGAGATTAGGTTTGAAGGCAGTTAGTACTGTTTTTGCTTTGTTTTTTTTTAACGAGGTACCAGGAAGTAGAAGGGAAGCAGTGACTTGGATGAAAACCCTGCATGACTCATCTGGTCTCCTAGAAGTTTCGGAATATTTCAGCTTTGCCTGCTAAGGAAGTTACTTTTGGTCCCAGAGAGGAGAAGCCTATACTCACCTGCCTTCAAGTTTATTAGGCTGAATCCCACCAGAAACCTGACTGATCTCATCAGTAGTTATGAGGACGTACTGGGTCACCATCTGAGCCAGCCTGCTAGCCATGACTGTTCACAGCAATTTGTAAAGAAGCCTGAATGATTCACCTCCATACAGCAGGTTACATCTAAAGTGATCTTTGGACAGCATTTGCCACCTCCATCCTTCTTCCAGAGCCATTGGATAACCATGTTTGCTGTTTCCTTGATTTCTCAGTTTGTATTCATCAGAGAAGATAACGAACACCTTAACTTGATCACTTAACCTTGACTAGTTTAACCTCTAAGCTTGTCTGGGCATTAAAACACCATCATCATATGAAGTATATACTCTATCTACTGTGTAGATGCAGCAGTTTGAGGGTTGGAGGGGGAATCATACTTGGAAGCCAGACAAACCTGCATTAGAATTCTGCCTCCATCATTCACTTGCTGCAAAACCTTGGCCACATTTTGAACCTTTCCAAGCTTTAGGGTCCTTATCTACAAATAGACACTTATTGTTGCAATCAACCAAAAAATGACTCTGGTTAATTTAGGAGCAAAGGAATTTAGGGGAAGGATATTGAGTAGCTTATGGAATCCCTGGGAACACTGAAGGGTCAGGCAGGAAGTTAAGGCGGTCAGGTGGCAAGCACTCAGGCCAAGATCTCAGCAGAGGAACAGCCTGGTCAGGGTGACACAGCTCTGCACTTGAACATGGGCATAGCTGCTGGCATCGCCACTGCCGGACACTGGATACTGCTGAGGCACTGCCATGCTGCATGCTGCTCTTGGCACTCCTGCCACCGAATACTTGATGCCACCACCACTGGAATGAATTCTAACTACCGCCTTCTTTGTGAGACATGCACCAGATTCACAGTCCAGCAAAGGCGTCTGACTGTCTAAGCTTAGGTCACTTATCCATATCCAGCTAGCAGGGGTCACAGGAGTAAGTATTCACTTTTCTTAGCTTTTTCAGGGAGAGCAGAGATTTGCCTCCTACCAGAATTCACACAAACACAGGAAGAGGTTCAAATACGGAGTTTGAAAACAAAAACAAAATTTTACTTTAGAAGATAATATCTTTCATGTAAAATATGTTTTTTGTGATTAGTACCTGGTCATAAAAGGACATTTACAGTTATCATTTTTAATATTTATCATGTTAATCAAAACACAATAGTCTTGTACTTGACTCTTTACATAAATTCTTTTTTTTTTTTTTTAACTTGGTATTTTCAGAGTAGTTTCTAGGACTTCCCTGGTGGTACAGTAGACAAGAATCTGCCTACCAGTGCAGGGGATACAGGTTCAGTCCCTGGTCCAGGAAGATTCTACATGCTGAGGCACAAATAAGCCCATGTGCCGCAATTACTGAGCCCAAGCTCCAGAGCCCATGTGCCGCAATTACTGAAGCTTGCACACTCTAGGGCCCAGGCTCCACCACCATGAGAAGCCCACGCACTGCAATGAAGAGCAGGCTCTGCTCACCACAACTAGAGGAAGCCTGCACACAGCAACAAAGACCTGAGCTGTCAAAACTAATAAATAATTTTTTTCTGGAAAAAGGATGAACCTATATTGACACATCATAATCATCCAAAGTTCATAGCTTACCTCAGGGTTCAATCTTCATGCTGCACATTAAATGAACAGATGCATGATGATCTATATAGCCATCATGATGATATTATATGGATAATCTTCACCGCTCCAAAATTTCTTGTTGCTCTGCTTATTCATCCCTTCCTTCCTTTCCCTGTCCCTCAAAACCACTGATCTTTTTACTATCACCAAAGTATGTCTTTTCCAGAATGTCATATAGTTGGAATCATACATTATGTAGCCTTTTCAGATTGACTTCTTTCTCTTACTAATATGCATTTAAGTTTCCTCCATGTCTTTTCATGACTTGATAGCTCATTTCTTAGCACTGAATAACATTCCATCATCTAGCTATACCACTGTTTATTTATCCATTCACCTACTGAAGAACAGCCTGATTGCTTCTGAGATTTGGCAGTTATGAATAGAACTGCTATAAACACCTGTGTGGAAAAGACCTTGATGCTGGGAAAGATGGAGGGCAGGAGGAGGTGTGGGCGGGGGGCAACAGAGGATGAGATGGTTGGATGGCATCATCAACTCAACGGACATGAGTTTGAGAAAATTCCAGGAGATGGTGAAGGACATGGAAGCCTGGTGTGCTGCAGTTCATGGGGTCACAAAGAGTTGGACACAACTTAGTGACTGAACAATGAACCACAAACACCTGTGTGCAAATTTTTGTGCGGACATAAGTTTTCAGCTCCTTTGGGCAAATACCAAGGAGTGCAACTGCTGGGTCATATGGTCAGAGTATGTTTAGTTTTTTAAGAAACCATACAAAGTCTTCCAAAACGGCTGTACCATTTTGCATTCCCATCAGCAGTGGATGTGAGTTCCTGTTGCCCTACATCCTCACCAGATTTTGGCCATTTTAATAGGCATGCAGTAGGTAATTATTTAAAGTACTTGAGAATCCCACTGGCAGCAGCATTAAGGGGTTGACCAGCCTATGGCAGAAGACTGAGGCAAGCTAGCTAGACAAAACCTGAAGAGTAACAGCAGCTCCATACATCTCTCTAGCAGGCAGCTGATGAAACTGGCATTCCCAGGAGGCAGGGTGGACGACTTCTCCCAGTGCCACTTAAGTCATATATAGTAACTTTAGGGTTCTTGAACTGTAGCCATATAAGAATTTTCCATAGGTTTTCAGACTGATCTCTTGATGCTGCCAGAGGGGTTAGATGAACCCAGAAGAAGTGCTGAATTCAGAATATGAACAGGCTAGAAGCCCCAGAGAATACTTTTGTTCCATAGTCTAGAAAAGCCAGAGAAGTAGATCCATAATCTGGAAAAACCCCTGTAACACACTGGAGTACAGAAAATATATTTCAAATGGACCTAGGGTATGTGGTATAGAATCAGTATAATCAATCTTCGGGAACAAGTAGAGAGGTGGGTGAAAGTGTGACATGATGATTGATTCAAAAAAGAAACTGTTGCAACAAATAGCATCATGCTTCACTTACCGGTTATCCCATTTGTGTTCCAGGAAAAGCTGGGTTTCCTCAAAAGGCTGCGTGATTGTCCTTCCATTTATTCTCTAGATCCATTTCTCCCTGGCTCTGTGTCTGTGGAAACCGACTTCTTTGGACTCTACCAATGGGCTTTCTTGCCCTCCTATTTCCTGTTGGTTTTGGCTGATGGCAAGAATCTACAAAAATCAAAGGCACCCTTATGAGCTGGCTGAATCCCTCAACCAAAGGTCTTCAGTCCTATTAGAAGATTTCTCTCAACACAGGCATCTCTGCCTCTTAGGTTCCAGTATCTGTTTTTCATGCCCCTCAAGCCCTAAGGCCTAGAGATGGCAAAGGGCAACTACCTGTTAGTGGTTTACAGTTTCCACACTCATACTTGTGGTTTCCCAACATTTTACATATTGTACATATTCCTTTATTCTGTTTGAGTGGGCCACCTGTTTTGTTTTGGGACTCAGACAAGCATCCCAAGATATATAAGATATACATTGCTTTGTTGTTCAGTTGCTAGTTGTATCCAACTCTTTGTGAACCCATGGACTGTAGCATGCCAGGCTTCCCTGTCCATCACCATATCCTGAGCTTGCTCAAACTCACATCCATCAAATCGGTAATACCATCCAACCATCTCATTCTCTGTTGTCCCCTTCTCCTCCTGCCTTCAATCTTTCCCAGCATCAGGGTCTTTTCCAATGAGTCAGCTCTGCACATCAGGTGATCAAAGAATTGGAGATTCAGCTTCAGCATCAGTCCTTCCAATGAATATTCAGGGTTGATTTCCTTGAGGATTGAGTGGTTTGATCTCCTTGGTGTCCAAGGAACTTTCGATGGTCTTCTCCAAATTCAAAAGTTAAAAAAAAAAATTCAACTTCTCCAGTTCAAAACCATCAATACTTTGGTGCTCAGCCTTCTTTATGGTCTAACTCTCATATCCATACATGACTACTGGAAAAAGCATAGCTTTGACTATACAGACCTTTGTTGGCAAAGTCATGTCTCAGCTTTTTAATATGCTGTGTAGGCTGGTCATAGCTTTGCTTCCAAGGAGCAAGTGTCCTTTAATTTCATGGCTGCAGTCATTACCTGCAGTGAGTTTGGAGTCCAAGAAAATAAAGTCTGTCACTGTTTCCATTGTTTCCCCATCTGTTTGCTATGAAATGATAAGACAAGATGCCATGATCTTTTAGTTTTTTTGAATGCTGAGTTTTAAGTTAGCTTTTTCAGTCTCCTCTTTCACTTTCATCAAGAAGCTCTTTAGTTCTTCTTCACTTTCTGCCATAAAGGTGGTGTCATCTGCATATGTGAGGTTATTGATACTTCTCCTGGAAATCTTGATTCCAGCTTCTGCTTCATCCAGTCTGGCATTTTGCATGATGTACTCTGCATAGAAGTTAAATAAACAGGGTGGGTGACAATATACAGCCTTGACATACACCTTTCCCAATATGAACCAGTCCATTGTTCCATATCTTGTTCTAACTGTTTATTCTTGACCTGCATGCAGGTTTCTCAGGAGGCAGGTAAGGTGGTCTGGTATTCCCATCTCATTAAGAATTTCCCACAGTTTGTTGTGATCCACACAGTCAAAGGCTTTAGCTAGTCAATGAAGCAGAAGTAGATGTGTTTCTGGAATTCTCTTTGCCTTTTTTATGATCCAGATGTTAGAAATTTGATCTTTGGTTCCTCTGCCTTTTCTAAATCAGCTTGAACATCTGGAAGGTCTCAGTTTACATACTGTTAAAAGCTAATTTGGAGAATTTGGAGCATTACTTTGCTAGCATGTGAGATGAGTGCAATTGTGCGGTAGTTTGAGCATTCTTTGGCATTGCCTTTCTTTGGATTGGAATGAAAACTGACATTTTCCAGTCCTGTGGCCACTGCTGAGTTTTCCAAATTTGTTGGCATATTGAGTGCAGCACTTTCACAGCATCATCTTTTAGGATTTGAAATAGCTCAGCTGGAGTTCCATCACTCCACTGGCTTTGTTTGTAGTGATGACTTGACTTCACACTCCAGGATGTCTGACTCTAGGTGACTTATCACACCATCGTGATTATCTGGGTCATTAAAATCTTTTTTTATATAGTTCTTTGTATTCTTGCCACCTCTTCTTAATATCTTCTGCTTCTGATAGGTCCATACCATTTTTGTCCTTTATTGAGACCATCTTTGCATGAAATGTTCCCTTGGTATCTCTAATTTTCTTGAAGAGATCTCTAGTCTTTCCCATTCTATTTTTTTTCCCTCTATTTCTTTGCACTGATCACATAGGTAGGCTTTCTTATCTCTCCCCACTATT
Organism: Madoqua kirkii; assembly: GCA_006408675.1. Taxonomy (NCBI): domain Eukaryota; kingdom Metazoa; phylum Chordata; class Mammalia; order Artiodactyla; family Bovidae; genus Madoqua; species Madoqua kirkii. The sequence continues at coordinate 6,922 of SJYC01026037.1, forward strand.
CTTGGGACCTCTGCATTCAGATGGGTATATCTTTCCTTTTCTCCTTTGCCTTTCACTTCTTTTCTCAGCTATTTGTATAGCCTCTTCAGACAACCATTTTGCCTTTTTGCATTTCTTCTTGGATGTCTGCTGCTGCTGCTATGTGGCTTCAGTCGTGTTTACTAGCATATAATTAAATACTCCATTTTCTATATTCACTCAATTATTTCAAGTTGGAAATCTGTCTTAATGAACAAATCCATCTGATTCTCCTTTCCATATTTGTCCTACATCTATCCTTTCCTCTCCACCCACACTATTTAAACCTTTGTCCATCATGTGAATAATTACAGCTTCAGAGCTGGTCTCTGCTCTAAAAAATGAGCTTAACTACACATAAAGCAAAACAGCCCAGGGTCATGGGCTAAATTCCCAAGGTGAACTCCTAAACTCGTTTAAACCTACCTACCTACATTCTTAAATACCTCCCTTTTCATTGCTTGTTCCCATTGTCCATGTCCTACTTTCTTTGTTATGCAAAGTATCACCACTTGTTTACTGATCATGCCTATACTCATTAAGGGGCTTCTCAGGTGGTGCTAGTGGTAAAGAACCCGCCTGCCAATGCAAAAGACATAAGAGATGCAGGTTCAATCTCTGGGTAGGAAGATCCCCTGAGGAAGGGCGTGGCAACCTACTCTAGTGTTCTTGCCTGGAGAATCCCAAGGTCAGAGGAGCCTGGCAAGTTACAGTCCATATCGTTGCAAAAGGTCAGCTGTAACTGAAACAACATAGCACGCATGGATGCGCACTCATTACATCCACTTGCTGCCTATCATAATACTTCATTCTGTCTCCTGGAATCTGCTTCCCTGGGTTAATATATCACTGACAAATACCCTTTCCTCCCCCCATCCCCAAAATAAACTTAAACCATTCAACATCTGTTACGCAGAAAGCTGAGACGTGCTAGAGAAAATAATTACACCAGCGTATATGAGAATCAGCACAACTCTTATGAACAACCTCATTGTGTGCTCCCTTCTCCAGAATAACTGTTTTAAATCTCCTTTAACCAGAGGTTAAAGCATCTGCCTGCAATGCAAGAGACCTGGGTTTGATCCCTGGGTCGAGAAGATCCCCTGGAGAAGGAAATGGCAACCCACTCCAGCATTCTTGCCTGCAGAATCCCATGGGCAGAAGAGCCTAGTGGGCTACAGTCCACGGGGTCACAAAGAGTCGGATATGACTGAGCAACTTCACTTACAACCTCATCTATTTGATAGAGATGACAGAAGTCATCAGATGAGGGCTCAGTAACTTGTCATTCCTGCCTATAAATTTCCATATTTACCCCTTCCTGGAGAAAGGCATGGCAACCCGCTCCAGAATTCTTGCCTGGAGAATTCCATGGACAGAAGAGTCTGGGCTACAGTCCATGGGGTCACAAAGAGTCAGACACGACTGAGCAATTAACACACACACCCCTTCCTCATCATCTTCTATTACAAGATCCTATCACATCTGTCTTTCTTGAGACCTTGATTTGTCTATTATCTCTTTTTTGTTCCTGTGTCTTTAACCTCTTTCTCTCTACAGGATACTTCACAGCACACCTTCAAAATAAATGAAAAGTAAAAATTCTGTCTTCATCCAACCTCTCCCTCCAGTTGCTTTACTTTCTCTACCCTTTCAACATCACTCGTCTTGAGAGAATCATATTCACATACTGTCTCATTTTTCACACATCTTATTCATTTTTCAATTGCTGTATACTACTCTGATTTCTTACCTCATTCCCCATATCCCAGAGATTACCCTCATCAATATCATAAAATACAGACTTCTCTGGTAGCTCAGACGGTAAAGTGTTTGTCTACAATGCAGGAGATCTGGGTTCAATCCCTAGGTAGGGAAGATCCCCTGGAGAAGGAAACAGCAATCCATTCCAATACTCTTGCCTAGAAAATCCCATGGACAGAGGAGCTTGGTGCAGGCTACTGTCTATGGGGTTGCAAAGAGTCGGGCATGACTGAGCGACTTCACTTCACTTCATGCTGCTAAATTCAGTGTAAACCTTTCTTACTCGACCTCTTAGTAGCATTCTGAACACTCCTAGAAAGTAGGCTTTCCTGGAAATGCTCTCTTCCCTTCCCTTCCTTTCCCTTTCTTTACACTCATCTTTTTTTTTTTTTCTGTCTCACTAGCTGCTCCTTGCCAATCTTTTTCTCTAACTCTTTATCTTGTACTGACTTTTAAAGGGTTGGCTATTTCCTGGCTCAATTCTGGGGCTTCCTCTTCATCTACACTCTCCCCTTAGCATCAGCTGATTCATTTTATAGCTTTAACTGTGGTCTACATTCCCATGACAATTTCCTGCTCCTAGAATGAAGGCCTCAGAGAAGGCAATGGCACCCCACTCCAGTACTCTTGCCTGGAAAATCCCATGGATGGAGGAGCCTGGTGGGCTGCAGTTCATGGGGTCGCTGAGAGTTGGACACAACTTGGTGACTTCACTTTCACTTTTCACTTTCATGCATTGGAGAAGGAAATGGCAGCCCACTCCAGTACTCTTGCCTGGAGAATCCCAGGGATGGAGGAGCCTGGTGGGCTGCCGTCTATGGGGTCGCACAGAGTCTGACATGACTGAAGCGACTTAGCAGCAGCAGCAGCAGAATGAAGGCCTTACCGAAACATAAAAGATCCTGAATGACTTTGTCTACCTGCCTCTGTAGGTTCTACCCTAACTCTATGCTCCAAACATGATGACCGTCTTTCATTTCCATCACGTCACCATGTTCCTTCATGTTCTGGGTCATTTCCATATTCTTCACCCACGAAATGTTACGATCCACTCCCAGACCCCCCTAGTTTAGTCGTCTGGCTTTTACTTATTCTGCAGGATTTAGCCTCCTTAGTACCTTCTCAGAGAAGCATTTCTCAAGCTCTCAGACTATCAGGCTCAATTCTTATATAATTTCACAGCATAACGTATCTCTCTAGATTATTATTTAATTATTTTCTTTAGTCCATCCTAAAGGAAATCAGTCCTGAATGTTCATCGGAAGGACTGATGCTGAAGCTGAACTTCCAATACTTTGGCCACCTGATGGGAAGAGCTGACTCATTTGAAAAGACCTGATGCTGGGAAAGATCAAAGGCAGGAAGAGAAGGGGACAACAGAGGATGAGATGGTTGATGGCATCACCGACTCAATGGAAATGAGTTTGAGTAAATTCCATGAGTTGGTGATGGACAGGGAGGCCTGGCATGCTGCAGTCCATGGGGTCGCAGAGTTGGACACGACTGAGCGACTGAACTGAACTAGTTACTGATGCAATCATATAATATTAACTCCATCACCAGACATTTTTTCTTGCTCCATTGATTTCTGCAAAATGATCAGTCTATAGTAGGTAGTCAATATAATCCCTTCATTCATTGAACAATCATTTTAAGAGTCCCTCCCAATTTTATAAGGTATGGGTTTCCAACACATTGATGTACCTCTAACTGCCATCTTGATATTTAATCAGACATGACATTAATTTGTGAACACAGAACTCTTTGACTTCCCAGGAGTTTTCTAGAAAGGGCAATCCATGTGGCATTTCCAACCCACTGTTGACCAGTGAGGCAGAAGACTAGGTCATTGCCCTCTGTGACCCTTAGAAGGGGCTCCTTGCCAATGTCACCAGATGTATGAAAGCAGGGTGCAGACCAGGAGCACTAACTTGGTGATGTGTTGACTCTAGCAGGAATGAGCCAGTTTCATCAGCTGCTGTATGGTTGAATTCCAGTGTCAAGTTCAAGATGGCTCAGCATGGTGCTATTTGGCATCTCGGCCAGCCCTTGAGATGAAGAAGCAGAGATAGCAGAGGTGGGAAGACAAATTTACTTGGTGTCTGAGTGAATTTTATGAAAGGGAAAACTCACCACCAGCCCTATAGTCTCTCCACATGCTCTAAAAAGAAGTCAAATAATTGACTGCCATCCCATCTCCACTTTCTGTGGCTGAATGAGCCTACTCTATAAGGAATAGTTTTGCCTATATTGTAGGATGGAAGGCCATTTTGCATCCAGGGTCCAAGAAACTGCTGCAAGGACCATAACTAGCTGACAGACTCCAACTACAACATTTTGGGGTCTGATGCAGTGTTCACCTCTAAGCCACACTCTTCACAGGATTCTCTTAGCAAACAGATTAACAGATTAATTTTACTTATTTTTTTGTTTTTTTTTT
>SJYC01026039.1:0-38787 GCA_006408675.1 Madoqua kirkii
TTTCTTTGGAAGGAATGATGCTGAAGCTGAAATTCCAATACTTTGGCCACCTCATGAGAAGAGTTGACTCATTGGAAAAGACTCTGATGCTGGGAGGGATTGGGGGCAGGAGGAGAAGGGGACGACCGAGGATGAGATGGCTGGATGGCATCATGGACTCGATGAACGTGAGTCTGAGTGAACTCCAGGAGATGGTGATGGACAGGGAGGCCTGGCGTGCTGCAATTCATGGGGTCACGAAGAGTCAGACATGACTGAGCGAGTGAACTGACTGAACTGATGCTTATAATGTGGAGAAGGCAATGGCACCCACTCCAGTACTCTTGCCTAGAAAATCCCATGGATGGAGGAGCCTGGTAGGCTGCAGTCCATGGGGTCACTAAGAGTCGGACATGACTGAGAGACTTCACTTTCACTTTTCACTTTCATGCATTGGAGAAGGCAATGGCACCCCACTCCAGTTTTATTGCCTGGAGAATCCCAGGAACGGGGGACCCTGGTGGGCTGCTGTCTATGGGGTTGCAGAGTCGGACACAACTGAAGCGACTTAGCACCAGCAACAGCAGCATGCTTACTATAGTGGCTCAATTGTAAATAATCCTCCTGCCAATCCAGGAGATGCAAGTTTGATCCCTGGGTCAGGAAGACCCCTGAAGAAGGAAATGGCAACCTGCTCCAGTATTCTTGCCTGGAAAATCCCATGGACAGAGGAGCCTGACAGATTACAGTCCATAGGGTCGCAAAAGAGTCAGACATGACTGAATGATTGAACAACAACAAATGCTTACTACAGTTTCTTGTCCCTGGCCCCTTTCTTTTGGGTACAAGTTATTTCTTACAGAGATTATATACTTCTGGTAACTGTTTCAGAGAAGGCCTCAGTGGTAAACATTCGTCTGCATGTTTATTTTGTCTTCATTTAAAAAAAAAAAGATTATCTAAGTTGGCTATAGAATTCCAGGCTAGCAGTGATCTTTTTTTTCTCAACCTTTTAAAACTATTACTCCAATGTCTTTTGGTATCAGTTGTTGCCAAATAATACCAAGTGAGCCTAACTGGCATTCTTCTTAAAGTAATTGATCTTTTCTTTCTAGTAAGGTTTCAATTTTTCTTTATCTTTAATTTTCTACAGTTTTAATATAGTATATATAAGAAGGAATTAATTTTTCTTTATCTGGCTTGAAGTTTGATGGAAACTTTCAACCTGAATATTCTGCTTTAGTTTGAAAAATAATCAGCAATTTACCCCTTTACATTTTACTTCTATGCTATTTCTTCTATTTTATTTTTCTGGACTTCTATTACAAGTTTATTAAATTTTGTCCATTTTTAGGTCTTAACTATTAATACTTTTCATTCTTTATTTCTTTGTACTGCATTCTGTATATTTTAACAGTTATTTTAGTGCAAAGTTGGAGGAGAGGGTGGGCCTCAATGCCTAGATATAAAACATAAAAGATGTCATCTCACCTAAAAATTCTCCCCTCTTCTTTCAGCTATTCTCTTCTCAATCCTTAAAGAAAATTTATGCCTTTTATAAAGGTCTCAGAAATAGAGTTTGGTTCATTTAAACAATACATTAGTCAATGTGCTAGCCCTCCGGATAGAGAAAGGTCTGAGACATGGTTCCTGACCTAAAGGTCAAGGTTTTTATAACTTAGCATGGGACAGAAACGTAAACAAATCATTCTAGGAGCATGTGTGTGGCAAGTGCTGGAAGAGTGACATAAATAGAATGACCCAAGGTTAAAGAAAACAGTATTTGGTTCTATATAGCGAGTCAGAGAGACTGGGAGGAGAGGGACCTTGGGATGGATTGGGATTGAACTGGACCTTGTGAAAAAATTTACACTCACAAAAGAGACATGGGTTAAATGGGACCCTCAGCCTCTGAGTTTACTGAGAAGATAAGTTTCGTTTAGCAACTGAATGCATTTTTTTCACCTACAATGATGTACCACTTCATATGAGGCAGAACGGCCATTGTCAAAAAAATCAAACATTTAATGCTGGAGAGACTGCGGAGGAAATGGAGCCCTCTTGCACTGTTGGTGAGGATGTGAATTGATACAGCCACTATGCATGCAATTTCTATGGCCAGTGTGGCAGTTTGCTCTATTTCGTGGAGTTTTTGCCCTCTGCATGTATGCTAAGTTATTTCAGTCATGTCTGACTCTTTGTGACCCTATGGACTGTAGCCTGCCAGACTTCTCTGTCCATGGGATTCTCCAGGCATGGATACCGGAGCGGGCTGCTATGCCCTCCTTCAGGGGATCTTCCCGCCTCAGGGATCAGCCTGCGCCTCTTATGTCTCCTGCATTGGCAGGCAGGTTTTTTATCACTAGCGCCACCTGAGCATCAGTGTATAAATATCCATTTGCGTGCATGCATGCTGAGCCACTTCAGTCGTGTCCATCTCTGTCAACCCTAAAAGGACTGTAGCCTGCCAGGTTCCTCTGTCCATGGTTTTCTCCAGGCAAGAATACTGGAGTGGGTTGCTATTTCCTCCTCCAGGGGATCTTCTTGACCCAGGGACTGAACCCTCATCTTTAACATCTCTTACATTTTTAACCACTAGTGCCACCTGGGAAGCCCCATCTATTTGAGTTACTGCTTTCAATTATTTTGGACATATATATACCCAGAAGTGAAGTTTCTGGATCATATATTAATTCCATGAACAGAGGAGCCTGGTGGGCTACAGTCCATGGGGTCACAAAGAGTCAAACACAACTGAGTGACTAACACACATATTAAATTCAAGTTCAAGTTCAGTCACTCCATCGTGTCTGACTCTTTGTGATCCCATGAATTGCAGCATGCCAGGTCTCCCTGTTCATCACCATCTCCTGGAGTTCACTCAGACTCACGTTCATCAAGTCTGTGATGCCATCTAGTCATCTCATCCTCGGTCATCCCCTTCTCCTCCTGCCCCCAATCCTTTCCAGCATCAGAGTCTTTTCCAGTGAGTCAACTCTTCGAATGAGGTGGCCAAAGTACTGGAGTTCCAGCTTCAGCATCATTCCTTCCAAAGAAATCCCAGGGTTGATCTCCTTCAGAATGGACTGGTTGGATCTCCTTGCAGTCAAGGAAATCTCAAGAGTCTTCTCCAACACCACAGTTCAAAAGCATCAATTCTTCGGTGCTCAGCCTTCTTCACAGTCCAACTCTCACATCCATACATGACTACAGGAAAAACCATAGCCTTAACTAAATTAAATGGACCTTAGTCAGCAATGTCTCTGCTTTTGAATATACTATCTAGGTTGGTCATGACTTTTCTTCCAAGGACTAAGCGTCTTTTAATTTCATGGCTGCAGTCACCATCTGCAGTGATTTTGGAGCCCCCCAAAATAAAGTCTGACACTGTTTCCACTATTTACCCATCTATTTCCCATGAAGTGATGGGACTGGATGCCATGATCTTCGTTTTCTGAATGTTGAGCTTTAAGCCAACTTTTTCACTCTCCTCTTTCACTTTCATCAAGAGGCTTTTTAGTTCCTCTTCACTTTCTGCCATAAGGGTGGTGTCATCTGCATATCTGAGGTTATTGATATTTCTCCCGGCAATCTTGATTCCAGCTTGTGTTTCTTCCAGTCCAGCGTTTCTCATGATGTACTCTGCATATAAGTTAAATAAGCAGGGTGACAATATACAGCCTTGATGTATTCCTTTTCCTATTTGGAACCAGTCTGTTGTTCCATGTCCAGTTCGAACTGTTGCTTCCTGACCTGCATACAGATTTCTCAAGAGGCAGGTCAGGTGGTCTGGTATTCCCATCTCTGTCAGAATTTTCCACAGTTTATTGTGATCCACACAGTCAAAGGCTTTGGCATAGTCAATAAAGCAGAAATAGATGTTTTTCTGAAACTCTCTTGCTTTTTCGATGATCCAGCGAATGTTGGCAATTTGATTTCTGGTTCCTCTGCCTTTTCTAAAACCAGCTTGAACATCAGGAATTCTCTGCTTAATTATTTGAGGAACCACCATCCTGCTTTACACAAGTGGCTGTGCCAATTTACTTTCCCACCAACAGTGCACACAGGTTCTAATTTTTCCACATCCTTGCCAACATTTATTGTTATGTAGTTTTTTATTTATAACCATTCTACAGTATGTAAAGTAGTATCTTAGAGTGGTTTCATTTGCATTTCCTTAAAGGCTAATACTGTTGGGTACCTTTTTATGTGCTTGTTGTCCATCTGTATATATTCTTTGGAGACAGGTTGATTCAGCTTCTTTGCTCATTTTTTTTGTTTGGGTTATTTTAGATTATTTGCCTTTATATTACTGAGTCTTTTCCTAATCTGTTTGTAGCTATGTAGATCTTCTATAAATCCAATGAAGCTTCAGCTTCAAAGCCTCTCATTTGCAGGAGCCCTCTTTGAAGACCTCCAATGGTCTCTAGCAAAGTGCTCATATTGTATTTTATTGAATAAAATACAATATGAATAATATACATTAACGTATTTTATTGAAATTTGGGAAAAATAATTTTTAAACAGAAATTGTTAATATGGCTTCCTCTTTTCACACTACTTCCCATCAGTGACACTTCCCTTCCAGTTGATTGATGTTAGAGAGGCAATAGATATTTTGTATACATAATTTTATATATTTTTTCCTAAAAAGGATATCTAAATTATATTAACTCTGGGCTTCATAAAACCAGACTCTGCCTCCACTCATACATAATAAATTCTAAGCCCAACTCTCCTGAGAGCCTCCTCTTTTGATTCTCAAATGCTTAGTTTGAAAGTAGCAAAATCCTCTTCCTCCCTTTGGCATATTTTTGCTATGGGGCAACATCATTCTTATTCAGGTCCATTGTGGCCTCTGACTGCTTACAGTGAAAGTGAAATTCACTCAGTCGTGTTGGACTCTTTGTGATCCTGTGGACTACACAGACCATGGAGTTCACCAGTTAGAATACTGGAGTGGGTAGCCGTTTTCTTCTCCAGGGGATCTTCCCAACCCAGGGATTAAATCCAGGTCTCCTGCGTTGCAGGTGGATTCTTTACCAGCTGAGCCCCAAGGGAAGCCTGACCTCATAGAGAAGGGTTAGGAAACAGCACTGTAGAATGCTTTCCTTTCACCTCTCCTCTCCTTTCAGCCCCTGTCATCACCACTCCTCTTGAAACAGTGGACGCCTTAGTTGAAGAAGTTGCTACTTTCATGTGCGCAGTGGAATCCTACCCCCAGCCTGAAATTTCCTGGACCAGAAATAAAATTCTCATTAAGTAAGTATTCTGCCTTTTTTCACCAAGAATGACCAAGGCTGCCTTGGGATTTATCTTTGTCGTAAATGCAATCACTGGCAGTACTAAAGTTCACCTTCCAGAATATTTAAAATGTAACTCCCACATTTCATAAATGTAAGATCTGAACTTCAGTGAGGTTAAGGAAACTGTCCAATGTAAAGTGATTTAACTGATATGGCAGAGTCAGGGCTGTTTCCTAGATCCAAGTTAGGTCCTAGAGGAAATTTCACAGTAATTAGAAAACACCATGGTATCCTCATTCTGGAGGTACATGTTCCAGGACATTCTGGGGAGTTAATAGGGACCAGCCTCATTTCCTGTGCTTTCAATATCCCAGTCAAGTCATGGATATTGTCTAGGAATCTGACCTCTAGGTAACCATTACTTTTTCTTTTGAAAGTCAGAAAGGACTCCTGATGTATATAGTGAGGTAACCTCTCAAACAGTAAAATTTCCACTTGGCATATAAAGGTTATACTATACCTTCCTCATTACAATAGCTAGCTGACCAAAAATACTCCAAAATATCTGTAACAAAGGGAACCACAAGCTTTTTAGAAGGCCACATACCTTGAGTTAGGGCTAGAGTGTTTAACTGCTCCATAGACTGGGGTCCATGAACTTGAATGGGGAAAAATTATGTGTTTGTTTGCACAAAACTCTGACTGAAATTTTGTATTTCCTCTTATTATATGTGTTGTAATGTGGGAAATTACCCTGGGCTATGGAAGCCTTCAAGTACTCTATCAGGCAAGCTGTCTCAGAAATCCTGGAATAGGAAGGCTTATAAACCAAATTAAGATGCTTAAAATACTGTTTATTAAATCAATTTAAAATACCCAAAATGAAACAAAAAGACAACCTACATAATGTGAGAAAATATTTGCAAATTATATAACCAATAAGGAGTTAATATCCAAAATACATAAACTGCTCCTACAATTCAATATCCAAAAATAAAAACAAAAATCCCACTCAAAAAAATGGGCAAAAGAGCCGAATAGACGTCCTTCACAAAGACATACAGACAGCCAACAGGCACAAAAAAAGATGCTCAACGTCACTAGTTATTAGAGAAACAACAATGATATATCACATCACATCAGCTGGATCGACTATCATCAAAAAGTCTACAAATAACAAATGTTGGAGAGGATGTGGAGAAAAGGAAACCCTTACACACTGTTGATGAGAATGCAAGTCGATGTGGCCTCTCTGGAAAACAGTATGGAGGCGTCTCCAAAAGCTAATAATACACATACTGTATGATCTTGTAATTCTACTCCAGGGTATAATCCAGGAAAAAAGGAAAACACTAATTTGAAAAAGCACATGCACCCCAAATTCATAGCAGTACTATTTCCAATAGCCAAGACATGGAGGAAACCCCAGTGTCCACAACAGATGACTAGGTAAAGAAGATGTGGTACATATTTACAGTGGAAGCTTACTCAGCCATAAGAATGAAATTCTGTCATTTGCACCAGGGTGTATGGACTTAAGAGAATATTATGCTTAATGAAGTAAGTCAGAGAACAGCAAAGACTGTATGCTACCACCCACAGACGGAATCTGAAAAGTAATACAAATGAATGTGTGTGCAAAACAGAAAGAGACTCACATAGAAAATAAACTAATGGTTACCAAAGGGGAGAGGGAAGGGGAAGGGGAGTGCAAATTAGGGACATGGGATCAAGGGGTGTGTGTGTGTGTGTGTGTGTGTGTGTGTGTGTGTGTGTGTGTACTGTTGCTTCAGTCGTGTCCAGCTCTTTGCAACTCCATGGACTGCAGCCCACCAGGCTCCTCTGTCCATGAGATTCTCCAAGCAAGATTACTGGAGTGGTTTGCCATTTTCTTCTCCAGGGGATCTTCCTGCCCCAGGGATCCAACCTGCACCTCTTTCAGCTCCTGCATTGGCAGGCAGCTTCTTCGCACTAGCGCCACTTGGGCCTGCAATGTAGCAAATAAATGAGCAACGGGATATACTGTATAGCACAGGGAACTCTAGCCATTATCTTGTGATAACTTTTAATGGAGCATAATCTGTAAACATACTGAATCAGTAGGCTATGTACACCTGAAACTAATATAATATTGTAAATCAACTAGACTTCAATAAGAAAGAGGAAAATAATTTATATTTTGAAAATTATAAATACTTATGTCCCTCACAATCTACAAGCAATTTATATACTTTAAGCAGCAATGATACAACAGATTATAAATCTTGAAAGGTTCTGTTTCACAGAGTGGCTGGACTCTTAGTCCACAAGCACATCTGCAAGATATTCGCATTTTTCACGCAAACTTAAACATAGCAAAAAACAAAAGCAAAGCAAAAATTACATGAGAGTCAGGATCATGGTTATCCCGTTATGTAATGTGATTTAATGAACTACCCAGTGATTATATCATCCTTAGTCACATAGACCAAAAATTACTATGTCTCTTTTTCCTCTTTAAGATCAGTGTGTGATGGGGACCATCTATCAAATTTGAAATCAAGAATCCATTTCCTTTACATTTTTTGTTTTCAGGTTGTATTATTTTTTCCCATTTCTACTGTAACAAATTACTATAAAATTAGTGGTTTGACATAACACAAATTTATTATCTCACAGTTTTGGAGTTCAGAAGTCTGAAATTGGTCTCTTTGGGCTAAAATCAAGGTGTTGACAGGGCTGCATTCTTTCTGGAGGCACTAGAGGAAAATCTGATTCCTTGCCTGCATTTCTTGGCCCTTTGCTCCATTTTGAAAGCCAGCAACTGCATAACTCCAGACTCATCACATCTCATTCTCTGATCCTCCTGCTTCCCTCTCTCATCTTTTAAGGACCCTTACTATTAGGTGGCACGAGTGCTTAAGAATCTGCCTGCCAAGGCAGGAGACGTAAGAGATGTGGGTTTGATCATGGCCACCTACTCCAGTTTTCTTGCCTGGAGAATCCCGCGGACAGAGAAGCCTGGCAGGCCACAGTCCCGGTCGATAGGCTGCAGAGAGTCAGACACGACTGAGGCGACCCAGCATGCAAGCATGCACGATTACCTAGGGCCCATCTGGATAATTCATGATACTCCACTTTAAGACTCTTGACATCTGCAAAATCCCTTTTGCCGTGTAAGGTAACATATTCACAGGTTCTGGGAATTAAGACATGGATATTTGAGGGGGGGTTTACTTTGTTTAATATACACTTGTTGCATAAAGCATTTTTATTTGGTCATAAAACTCACTTTTAGTTGACACTTGCCCTCATATATCTTTCCCATTGTCCTACTGCTGCTGCTAAGTCGCTTCAGTCGTGTCCGACTCTGTGTGACCCCATAGACGGCAGCCCACCAGGCTCCCCTGTCCCTGGGATTCTCCAGGCAAGAACACTGGAGTGTGTTGCCATGTCCTTCTCCAATGCATGAAAGTGAAAAGTGAAAGTGAAGTCTCTCAGTCATGTCCGACTCTTAGCGACCCCATGGACTGCAGCCCACCAGGCTCCTTCGTCCATGGAATTTTCCAGGCAAGAGTACTGGAGTGGGGTGCCATTGCCTTCTCCCCCATTGTCCTAATTCCCTTCATAACATTCAGGTTGTGTACCATTTAGTGAGATAATATGTGTAAAAATAATTTTTACAGTTTGAGCCTATTTTCCTCTCTGTGTATCCCATGGAACTAGAACTGTGCCTGGCACTTGTTAGGCACTCAACAAACATTTGATTAATTAATGAACAAATACTTAGTCAACTGTTAGTTAATTCAATATATATATTTAACCCTTCCCCTTTTTTCCATTTTTAAAATTGAAGTATAGTTGACTTGGGACTTACCAGGTGGCACAGAGGTAAAGAATCTTCCTGCCAATGCAGGAGACACAAGAGATGCAGGTTCAATCCCTGGGTCAGGAAGATCCCGCGGAGCAGGAAATGGCAACCTGCTCCAGAATTCTTGCCTGGAAAATTCCATGGACAGAGGAGCCTGGTGGGCTATTGTCCAGGGGGTCACAAAGAGTTGGACATGACTGAGCAACTGAGCACAGCACACACATAGTTGATTTACAATGTTGTGTTAGTTTTAGGTGTATGACAAAGTGATTCAATGTGTGTGTGTTTGTATACTCTTTTCAGATTCTTTTCCATTATAGGTTATTATGATATATTGAATATATTTCCTTGTGCTATACAACAGGTCCTTGTTGTTTACCAATTTTATATATAGTAGTGTGTATCTGTTAATCCCTTTCTGGAAGTCACGTGTTTGTGTGTGTGTGTGTGTGTGTGTGTGTGTGTGTGTTCATTATCTACCTGCTATTCCCAGTAAATATGGGAGAGGACTCATATCTTGGGTAATGATATACTTTCCTAAATAACGTAAATTTCATGTTGGGTGGGTCCTATCAATAGACATTACCTTTCGAAATTATTTTTGAAGGACTCAGCACTGCTTTGATTACTGCAGCCTAGGAAAGATTAGAAAATGTTAGCTTTCTACTCCCAAATAAGCTTATTCTTTTGTTCAGAACTTACTCAAGTTTTCTCTTCCCTTTAATCTGCTTCATCCACTGGTAAATCATCTGCTGGATCATATAATCATAGTAAAAAAAATCACAGATGGGGCCCTAACCTGCCATAATTGTCTGTGACCCACAGGCTCTTTGATACCCGGTACAGCATTCGGGAGAATGGTCAGCTCCTCACCATCCTGAGCGTGGAAGACAGTGACGATGGCATTTACTGCTGCATTGCCAACAATGGTGTGGGAGGAGCTGCCGAGAGCTGTGGAGCCCTACAAGTGAAGATGAGTGAGTGAGAAAGAGAATCACCCATTGATTTCTAAGCTGACTCGGTACCCTTTGAAGCAGAGAGTAAACAGAGCCTCTTGCCTATCTGGAGGCTGGGCAGCCAGACAAGGTCAAGTTCAAATCACAACCTTGAGACAGTTCTACACCTTTTATTCCTGCCATCACCCACCAGCCTACAGGCAAGCCTCATCGTTTTCTGCCTTCTCCCATTTTCTAGCCTTTTTTATGACTCTTTATTGCACCACCGTGAAATCTTTCACCAGGGACTCCTCTTTAAAATCTTTACCCTATACCTTTAATTTAAAACAGTTTCATTACAACCAGACATCCTTTTCATCTCTAACCTCTTTGCAGACACTTATTCTACCCTTTTGCTTTATTTCAAACTTTATTTTCTTGAGTGACTTTCTAAACTTAAATAACTTTTCTGTTTAAAGGGAGGCGGTTTATTTCTTACCCACTTCAAGTCAACAAGACTAGCAGGTACTGAGGGTTCATTGCTGCTTTTAAGCCATTATATTTTGTATTGCTGTGCATAACCTTTCCTTTCATGAAGGCTTATACCATTTTGACCAATCTCTCCAACTCTATTCATCATCTACTCACTTTGAGGTCCTCTCCCATATTTCTCAAAAATTTTGATTCCAGATTTATTATCTTTCTATCCATCCTATGTCTGCCATTATCCTAAGGGACTTTAACAGCCATGAAACAGAACCACTCCTCACTTCATCCTATCATCCCTTGACCTTTGCAAGTCCTGTGATGTGATCTTGGTACCCCAGGTAATAGACTGTATTTCAAGTATTAAACCCCACTAGGTCACATCCTGAACATGGACATTTCTATTTCCAGCTCTGTCTGATGAGGAAAGTGGTTTCTCACACTCAGGACTTGCCTCCAAACATAAGGGACAAACTTTATCAATCTCTTTCTCAGCTAAGAACAGAGTCCAGCTCCCTCGTGCCCTTCTTCCCACTCCAGACCATCATCGTCATGGTCACGCTCCTGCTCTTAATTCCTCTCTGCTCTCTGTTTCACTGACCCCCCACGGACACTTCATTCAGTTCTCTCTTCACCCCGTTCTCTCTCCTCCCTGGTGCGGCGCCATCATGCAGACCTTACTAGCATCCTCAAGTCTCATGAACCCCCTGGTGCCCCAACACCTGATGCCTGTAAACTCTCAACCATATAATGACATAACCTTTATTTTTTCCTGACATCACACTATTGATGGGAAAAATCACAGAAATATGCATGTCAGCACCATACACAGGATGGTGGAAGCCAGTTTCGCCTGGGACCTTTACTGTGAATTTTTGTTGTTGATTTTCATCACTATTTCTTTCATCTTTTATCTTTCAGTTTTGTGATTATTGTTTTGCTGGAGGAAGTCACTTGCTGCTTCTTTTCAGTGTGAACACATGAGATGTACTTTATGAACGTTTACATGGCTGAAAGTCTTTATTTTGCCCCCAATCTTGAGTAAATAATTTGTCTCAGTACAGAACAGAGTTTTAAAAGGTTTTCCTTTAGGTTTTGAGAGACAATTATTCATTGCCATATGACACTTTAGGTTGAAGACAAGAAACTTATTTGTTTACATATAAATCCTATGTTTATCCTAAGTGTGTTTGGATTTTTCTATTTCTTGAATTCTTAATGTTTCAAACTGACAAAGATACAACTGACTTGTGTTTTGTTATTTCTACTTAGTCTTAGGTGAGCCATTTTGCTCTAAAAATCAAAGGTTTTTCTTTTTCCCCCCAAGTGAGCTACACATTTTGTCTATTTTCTTCCTCTTCATTGATCTCATTCTTAAACTTTTAATCAACCAATATTAGGTTTCTTTTTTCGGTTTTTTATAACTCCAAGTTTATCCTCATATTTTCTACATACCTATCTTCATATTCTGCGTTCTAGGAGATTTGCTTGACTTTTCCTTTTGTTTCATGTATTTGGTCTTCAATATAACCATGCTGCTATTCTGATGTTATCTTTAAATACTTTGACCTGAAAACCCATATTTCTAATTTCCAGGTGTTCTTTCTTCCCTGTTGCTCTGTTTTCATCGCCAACTCTTTGTGTGGCATGCTGCAGGATTCACTTAGCTAAGGATACTATTTATACATTTTTTAAAACCGTTTCCCCCCCCTGCTTTGCTTCTGTTTTCTTCATGCTAAATTTTGATTTTATTTTGGTTCTTTTCCTTCATGTTCTTGGTCTTTCTCAGAGGTCTATTAATCCTTTTTGTTCATCACACCTAGAAATGACGTCCGAGATTAACTGTAATAGGAAAGTAATGAGGACATCATGGGAAAAGCTGATCTGGAGATTCTGAGAGTAAGTAGGTCAGGCTGTACCCACAAATAGGCTTTCTCTCAGCATGCGGGGAGTAAGAACACCAAGTAAGGAAGAAGGGTCTATTTTGCTGATGAATGAAAGTGTGATTCCAAAGACAGACATGTTTAAGGACTTCACTGCTTTGTGGTACTACTTTTCCTTCGCATATTGTTCACATTCATTCTGGCACTAAATGTTCTTGATTTGGTTCCATCCTAAACCCCCTTTTCTTCTTCTCTCCTCTTCTTTCTCCACTCTCTCTTTGGGAAAGCTTGCCTAGTGTGGGTACATGCTGGTATGGCTATCCCAGTTGTTATTTTGGAATGCTTCTACACTTCTTGCTAAGAGCTGTTTCCTGAGACCCTCAAGGTCCCTACCCCACTGCTACTCCTACTGCCTAGGACCTCCTTAGGGGCTCCTTCCCCCAGATTCTTTACGGTACAACAACTAAAGGCTGAATTTTGGCATAACAGGACACTTCCAGCATCCAACTTCAACAGAATAACCAGTTCTGATTAGTCAATGCTCATGGCTCCACCTGAATCACGCTCCCTTAGAGTGGGGAATCCATCACTCCACATCACTATTCAGTTCATTCCTAGTTTACTTCATCATCAATTCTCACAAAAGTTCTCCTGACCTCTCAACAATAGATGGCAAAGATAACTTTTTCACTGAGGAAGATAGTAGTTATTTGCTTTAAACAAAGGTTTTCTGCCTAAGAGATTATCTGTGACTCAGGTCTGCCATAGGGATCAGTTCAGAGAGCCCAGTGAAAGGAATGAATAATACTGTCTTTGATTATATCACAGGCATATCAACTCCCAAGCTAAGCTTTGATCAGTAGCTGTATGACAGCTCTACCCACAATCAAGGTGCCTAGTCATTATCTAAATGTACATATTCATTGTCATTGATAAGAAGGAGCATTGTATGCTTTATGTAGCAGGCAAAGTAACAAAAATGACATTTTCCTAAAGCTTGTCATGTACTTTTGCCAGAGTGCAGGATCATACCACCTGTAAATGGCAATAAATAACTAGAGTAAACATCCAACCAAACCATGTCCCCTCAACACTCAACACACACACACACACACACACACACACACACACACACACAGTTGAAGTAGAAGAGGAAAAAAATCCTTATTTCCTACTCTTCTATGTCAAAGCAACACATTGATTATGGCACATGACCATTTCTCAGTAGTCTATCCTGCTAACTCGTCCTCCCATAAATGTAAAAATAATAGAAGGATTAAAGGCAGTTCTACCATGTACTACAATGGGCAATCCCAAACCATCAGTGTCATGGATCAAGGGAGACAGTGCTCTCAGGGTAAGTGATGATTATGTTAAAACATGCATACACGACATATTTTCAAATACAACAGTCCTTTGCAGATTCAGTCACACACTTAAAAACTTAAGGTATAAAATATTTTCCATGTACAACATTTTAACCAAACCTAAATATTTTAACCAATCTAAATATCTTCCACGTACAACACTGTAACCAAACCTATATATATATGCAAATTGTGAGGCATTCCACTTGGGGCTGAGGCTCAGACGTTAAAGCACCTGCCTTCGATGCAGGAGATCCAGGTTTGATCCCTGAATTGGGAAGATCCCCTGGAGAAGGAAATGGCAATCCACACCAGTTTTCTTGCCTGGAGAATCCCATAGACAGAGAAGCCTAGCAGGTTACAGTCCAGGGGGTCGCAAAGAATTGGACACGACTGAGTGACTTCACCTCACCTCAGTGTTGAGGATGATAAAAGAGGCAGAGCAAAGCTACGCTAGAGTCTTCTCTGTTGGTTGGTCAGTTGGTTGGTATTTGAATCATTTTTTTTTTAACATTGAATCTTTGAGACTCAAGAGATTTTTATAAAAAAAAAAGGAACTAAGCTTCAAGTTTTAGACCTGAAAAATAGTTTCTAGAAGGAGAGAGAAAGAAATGAGATTTGGAAGGAAAGGGATGAGAATATTCTGGAGTGAAGTTAGAGCATCAAGACTCAAGACTGTGACCTTGACAATGGCCTCAATCGTATACAGTACTCAAACTTGAAATACATTATTCACATCCTGATTTTGTATGTTTATGTTTTATACATATACAAAATATATTTTGCATGTTTTGTATGTTGTATATTTGCTTTTGTATGTTATACCTACATTTACTGATAACTTACTATTCTGCATCATCTTTGTCTCTTTCCATCCTTACATAACCCACTATGAACTCAGTGAGTTCACAGACAATATGTTTTTCATATTACTATACTCAGAGTATTCCATGGGGGGATACATAGGTGTTGATCTCTATCAATGCATTGAAATAGAACATAATGTCTGTTAGTTTTCTTTTATTTAAAATAAGACAAATAATTTTCATTTTTATGATAATCTATATAATTTTCTGCTTTCCTTTTGTTATATTTTCTACATTAAAAGAAGGAGTGGCTCTATATATACTACTGAATTTAGATCCACAAAGAGAATATAGATGTAATATTTTAATTATAAAGACCAGTCTTTGTATTTTCTGTAGAGGTTTCAAACTTTTAAAAGTATCCCATATAGGCAGTAAGTACGCTTGTTAAGAGCAATGCTTTTAATCAAACAAACTTGGGTGTGATATATTTAGATATCAAATTCTAAAATAGGGTTTGTTGATTTAGGACATCCAATAAGCCATGGGGTCCTTATGTATTGAAAGGAAATAAAAATAACTATATCTTATGGTATTGTTATTAAAATTTATTTTTATAAGGGAATCTTATACTATCTCATTTATTATTCTATGTTATCCATAATAAATGTCAAATAAATGTTAAAATAATATTTCTGATGAGTTAAAATGATG
The DNA here is from genome assembly GCA_006408675.1 of Madoqua kirkii. Classification (NCBI taxonomy): domain Eukaryota; kingdom Metazoa; phylum Chordata; class Mammalia; order Artiodactyla; family Bovidae; genus Madoqua; species Madoqua kirkii. The sequence goes on from SJYC01026039.1 coordinate 15,267, forward strand.
ACTTGATGAAATATAGCAAATGTATCCTTGACAGACTCATGTTCATGCAAAATTTATGTACCTATTTCTGGCAGGAAAACTCCCGAACTGCGGTTCTTGAATCTGGGAGCTTAAGGATTCATAATGTACAAAAGGAAGATGCAGGACATTATCGATGTGTAGCAAAAAACAGCCTTGGGACGGCATATTCCAAACTGGTGCAGCTCGAAGTGGAGGGTAAGGAGCTTTGTTTCTTCGCATGACAGTGTTAGCAGAAGGTCTCACGCTCTACTGTGAAGGCTGTACTTCATCTTGCAGAAGAGACAGGCAGTAGGGAGTTCAGTGCCCTCAATTATTCCAGTTATTAGGCCATCAAGTCAACACTCAGAAATTGAAAGGAAGGGAAAAAAGTTCCTTTGTTTAATAGTCATATTCCATCTATATTCCATCAATTGACTGAAACAGACTACATTACTGAAACAACAGGACACCATTTCAGAATATCTTCCTGGTTGAACAACTCTCCCTTGTTTATCAATTTGAAGATACTCATCTTTCTCAGCATAAAAGATGTGTCTTTAAAATGTGTCAAAAGAAAAATGTAACTTCTTTCCAGACTCTATTCTGCCACAAAGGTTAAGATACATAAAATACTGACTCCAAATGTATAACTCCAAATGGTCCTACTTCTATGAGTTATACTGTCATGATATTTTATACTTTTTAAAATGTTCCTTGAAGTCAATTAATTTAACAGCTGGTTGTGAAAGATCTTCACTGAGAAATCAGAATCCAGATTGAGCTAGGGATTCTATCCATTTGGTCATCAGCTCCCTCTTGACCTGAAATTATATCAATTTTGCTTAAAAAGAGAAACTTTCAACATGCCTATACTAGGTGAGGAAGCTGAGTGCAAAACTTTTTCCATCTTTTCCTATTTTAAGCCTTAGAATTAATCTCTCTGGTTCCCAATTTTCTTATCTGCAAAGTGGGGTTTACTGTGAGTATACAGTGAGATAAGTTACTGGTTGTATTTAGCACAGTGTCTGGCCCTTTTATAACCACTCAACAAATGTTGACTGTAAGAATTATCACTTCCTTTTCTGCTTTGCTGTTATCTGATCAATAAAGTGATTATCACACATTGACACAAATTATATTTCAATTGGGAAAGGTTTCATAGTTTCCCCTAACTTACTTTGATGTCACCTTTCTCTTGAGCCAAAAGTGACCCCTTGTGACATTTCTTCCTTCTCAATCACAGTTTTCTATTAGCTCCTATAAGATTATCTTTATTGCCTAGCTAGATATTCTCACAGCTTTAATGATCTTATTTCTATAAACTGTTCACGGAAAGGAATGAAATTGGAGGAAATTGTGGTTGTCAGACATAAAAAGGATATACTTTTAGCACAGCTGCCAGACTTTAATATCTTTTAAATGATCAACCTATTTAAAGCTCAGAATGCAACCACCACCTGATGTAACTCACTGGGTGAAAATTAAATAAACATACAAACACATTTGGTCACACTTTCAGACACAATGAATGTCTGCCTGGATTCAGTGTTTCCTTGAACTATGTGTGGAGGGATACAGAACAAATGTAAGCCATTTATAAACAATATCATGAAGATTTTCCTCTTCAAGGCATGAAATATGAGCCCTCTGATTCATGACATGAAACATTGATTGTTTAGGTTACTGTCTTCAAAGATAATGGAACAATTTGTCTTAGTTTTGGCCTAGAGAAAATTATCACAAATTTCATTAGTTGGAGTTCAATTACACAGCTTAGTCTTGCCTTGCCATTTAGTTTTGTATCATGCCTATCAGTAAAACTGAATGCTCTCCTTCCTAACATTTAAACAGTCATGTTCATTGTGTTAACAATTAGTATATGCAAGACATTTTATTCAAGCTGTTAGTACTGAAAGCTCATAATACCATTTAAAGGTACTTTACCAGGATGTAATAAGCTCATTTTAGCACACATGTCTATTTCTACCTCATTCTAGTCCCTATTACAGTAGTCAATATACACGAAAATATGTGACATACTTAGCACAACTGCTGGTATATACCATGCATTTAGTAAATGGCATCAACTAAAATTATTACTATTAGAACATAAATATTGCAGCAAATCTGTTTGGGCTCTTGAAGCTCTGTGAGGTTGGCTTCCGCTGAAAGAAATAGCTGAGGCATGTCCGCAAGATATAACACAGACACGACTTATTTAAAAGAAGGGTCAATTAAACCAACAACTCAGAGCCGGTAAAAAGGCCACTAAGAAGTCACTGGAAGAATCCCAGTATGCCTGCAAATGCCTGCTGTCTTGGCAACCGTGAGGGCTGAAGATGAAGCAGGGTCACTCAGGACAGATGAGCATTTGTCACGTATTGTGTCCGTAGGAAATGGTAACCCACTCCAGTGTTCTTGCCTGGAGAATCCCATGGACGTAGAAGCCTGGTAGGCTACGTCCACGAGGTCGCGAAGAGTCGGACATGACTGAGCGACTTCACTTCACCTCACTTCACTTCAATGCTGCAAATTAGTTTAAGCAAATCAGAATGAGAACCCTGTAAGAGCTATTTGATGTTGGGCCATATTTAATGGCAAATAGGAATGCCAGGAAAAGATAGGGTTTGTCTGCTGTTGTGAGCATCTAATGAGGTTAACCTTGCCAGGTTATACAGATTTGGTACAGCGTGTTCACTAAACCTTAGCAGCCGTAATAAAGGTGAAAGGAATACCCTTAGACACGGAAGTGAAGTTCCCTCTCTAGAGTGCCATCCTCAGGCTGTGGGGTCACTGTTGGCAATGTAAGGATATTTTAGGGGACTTCCCTCATTGTTCAGAAGTTAAGACTCTGTGCTCCCCATGCAGGGCCTGGGTTTGATCCCTGGTCAAGGAGCTAGATCGCACATGCAGCAACTAAGACCAAGCGCAGTCAAACAAGTCAAAACACAACAAAACAGGCTCTTTGCTATCCTATCTTATTAAAAAAGATTCTACCTTTCTGCCTTGCCTTAAAGGGTTCAAAGAGTGACATGCAAAATTACTGATGGAACAGTCCAGTTTAGCTATGACCAAACATGGATATCTTTCTAAAAGAATGAACAATGCTATGTCTAACATTTTAAAACACTAAATGCTTTACAGGGATTATTTTATTTAATTTTCACTAACAGTCAGTGAGGAAGGGCCTATCATTGTACCATTTTAGGAAACTGAGGAACACACAGGGTAACCAACTCACTCAAGGCTACATAGACAGAGGCACCTAGGTAATGGAGTAACGCCGAGCACAGTCTGTTCTGTTAAATAACAGGAGAATCATGTGTGACATTGTCAAGATTAGGATCAGAATGGGGATGGGGGAAGAAGCCAAAAGTCTGTGAATGAAGGAGAATGGGGGTTGAAGAAGACAGATAGTAGACGTAGATTTTTTTTTCCCAATAAAGAGCAAAGAGATGAGTCCAAAAAGTGAGCAGTAGTTGGAGGCCTCATTGGCACACAGGTAGTGTGGTTTTGCATAATTTCTCTTTTGAAAAAGATTAAAATTTTTTTTAATTGGCAGTGTTAAAATATTAATGAGAAGGAACCCAGAGAGAGAAAAATCTGAATATACAGTAGACAGGCTGAATTTTCAAGGGGCTGTGGTACTGGAGAAGGTAAAAGAGACAAATTCAGCAACAAACATTTTATGGGGGTGACCACATGACCCAGTTTACCCTGTTCTGGTTTACACCTGTCATCCTAGAATAATTTAATAGAGTCCCTCTTTTACTTTCAAAAATATCCTGGCTTCAATGGTAAATTACATGATTATTGTGCTTAGACAGGAAAAAGAAACTTTCTTCCTTGTAATAGGGAGAAAGGAGAAAGAGGGTATATTCCGGTATAAATAAGTTCATAAATTAGGTGGATGGAATTTGAGAAAGCTCTGTTCTGATGGGTTCTGTTTCCTGTAGGAAGTAGGAAGTAAGATTATCTTCTGAAAATACTCCTATAAAGGGGGGCAAAGGGATGAGGAGGTTTTTAAATAGCTGTGGGTAATGGGGGAGATGAGTCACAGGAAAACTAAGCTTGCTGGGCAACATGCAGGTTTCAGCAGAGAACAGGACTAGGAATACAGACTGGTAGCAATTTGCTTCATTCTAGGTTTTTCCTGCAGGGTTGCACAGCAGTATAGGTATAAGTCGGAAAAAGTAGAAAGCCAAATCCAAAGGCAAGATATAAACATTGGAACTTTGCCAGGAAAGAAAAGAGGGCAAGAAAGTTGAGAATATTGTGAGAGAATGCTTGAAATAATGACTCACGGAATCTTTATGTACTAAATACACAGACCCGGGACCAAACACAGAGTTCCAACAACATGATAGACAAGATAACATGAAAATCTTCCTACTACAAACATTCAGAAATGCCAGCTTAGTTGTATAACTCATAAGGAAACAAATTTCCTGAGTCAGGAATGAGTGGAAATTTGAAAAGCATCGCAGTAAGATCATGGGGCGGTTGGACCTTGTTCTCCATGTAATAAGGCAGGTGCCCATTTCTTTAATGTGTAAGATCAGTTTTTAAGACTCTTAAAGGGACAGAAGTCAAAGTCTTTTGCCTCTGTGAAGTGGAAGCTGGCATTGATACCCTTGCATAAAGCTGGGAACCATAGACGTTAAAAGGTAGGCCAGCAAAACTCTACTCATCAGCAAAGAAAGGCAATACAGAGGCTTGTCTATCTCTCCATAAGAAGAAAAAAAAAGTTTTCTTATGAATGAATATCCAACACTCAGGACTGTATCTCAATTATACTTGAATTTGAATTCATGCTGCCAGCACAGCCAGTTAAGAAATCCCCAGCTAGAGAAATTAACATAAACACTAGTCCTGGGTCTTCCAAAGAAAACATAGATGGCCAATAGGCACATGAAAAGATGCTCAACATTGCTAATTAATAAAGAAATACTAATCAAAACCACAATGAGGTACCACCCCACTGGTCAGAGTGTCTATTATCAGAACGTCTACAAATAATTAAGTCTAGAGCAGATGTGGAGAAAAGTGAACCCTACTATGATGTTGAGGTAAATGTAAATTGGTGCAGCTACTATGGAGAAAGAGTATGGAGTTTCCTTAAAAAAAAACTAAAAATAGAACTATTATATGATCCAGCAATCCCACTCCAGGGCATGCATCCAGAAAAAATGAAAACTCCAATTGAAAAGATGCACCCCAGCAATCATAGCAGCACTGTTTACTATAGCCAAGACATGGGAGCAACCCAAGCACCCATAAACAAATAACTGGCTTAAGAAAATGTGGTCTACACAGACCGGAATATTACCTGGCTATGAAAGAGAATGAAATAATTGTCATCTGCAGTAACATGGATCTAGAGAATATTATACTTAGTGAGGTTAAGTCAGACAAAGACAAACACTAGATGAGTCATATGTGAAATCTAAAATATAATACAAATGAATCTACATACAAACAGAAACAGATTCACTGACACAGAAAACAAACTTATTGTTAAAAAAAGGAGGGGAGAAGGAGGGAGGGATGGACAAATTAGGAGTATGGGATTAACAAACTACATAAAATAGATAAGCAACAGGATTCACTGTATTGCATAGGGGAACTACATTCGATATCTTTAACCTATAATGGAATATAATCTGAAAAAAATGACTGAATCACTTTGCTGTATACTTAAACTTATACAATATTGTAAATAAACTATAATTTAAAAGAAAAAATTACCCTCAAGTCAAAACTTTAACAACAAAAAAGCTGAGAAACAAAACAGTTTACACAGGTTAGGGTTTAGATAAAGCCACACTGAGGGTGCATTCACAATGCAAAATTATCCTATCCACAGGAAACCACCTGCCTTGAGTGAGAGGTAGCTAACACAATATGTAAAGAGATTTAAGCGCCAGGAAATCCAATTAACAACACAATATAATAAATACTCTCAAATGAATATGTTAAAATGAAACACACAGAAGGAGGAACAACAAAAAAAGAAAAATACATTAGGAAGAAGAAAGGCAAGTCTGATAAATAATTAAATATAATACTAACAAGTAAAAGATATAAAGACTAAAGTTAAAATTCAGTGGATAGATAATGGTATATTACCCAAAGGAAGATTATCACAAAGTTGTTTATAACAGCAAATTTTAAAATATAATTTAAATTTGCATCAATAAGAGGCTGACATTATGTGATGAAATTCGTGTGGACCATTAAAAAGGATGAGCTCAATCTATAGTAGTTATAGTAATCTCTATAACTATCCACCATATATATAATTTGGGTATGTTTCCTATCTCTGAATTTCAGTTTCCTCACTCTAAAACAGGGGTAAAAATAGCACCTACCTCTTATGTTGTTGTAGTGACTACATGAATTATTACTGGCACACAGAAAGCATGATATAATTATTGGCTGCCTTTATAACAATTAATACTTATATAGTGCTTACCGTGTACAGTGAAAAAGAAAGTTGCTCAGTCGTGTCCGACTCTTTGCAACCATATACAAGGCACTATCTTACTTCTTCAGAAATATTAACCCATTAGAAATATTACTGTGCTCACAAGTTAGAAAAGTAAGTCAAAGAACAGTATGTTATATATTATACGCTGGGCTTCCCTGGTGGTCAGCTGGTAAAGAATCTGCCTGCAATGTGGGAAACCCGAGTGCAATCCTGGGGTTGGGAAGATTCCCTGGAGAAGGGAACGGCTACCCACTCCAGTATTCTGGCCTGAAGAATTCCATGGACTGTGCAGTCCCTGGGGTTACAAAGAGTCAGACACAACTGAGCGACTTTCACTTTCATACATTGGAGTAGAAGTAGCAGATTGTCAACTGCCATCATCTCTGCATACAGAATTACATGAGGGCTGGTTACCTTCCATCATATGCTTTCTATAGCTTTAGACATTCTGAACTTTTGTACAGAGACCTTTATAATTAGAAAGAATCAGAGCTTGTATTTATGCTTTGGAAAAAATTACTTCTTCCAAATATACTATTTTAATCAAGTGACCTCAACTTTCTGTTCCTTGGTTTGATATACTATTTTGGTATTCTGTTGCTCCATTCTGCTTTAGAACAAGCTCAGGGATGGAAAAAGTTTTTTCAAAGGCAATTGATTCTTATATTGATTATATATTCACTACACTGGGGTATTGAACCAAAGGCTGTTCAGGGTGGGGTCATAATAAACAGAACACGGAAACTGCCATTTCCTTAGGGGAGGAATTAATCCATAAAGACAGTGAGTTGAGAAAGTAAGGGAGCCAATTAGATGGAGTGGGAAGCGAAAAGTTTCAGAGGGTGGCAGCTGCCGTGAATTCTCTCCTCGTCTGACTCTTTCTTATGAGCAGAAACCTAAAGTTTATGATTCAATAGTGGCTTGGAGGATCCCAACTAAAATTCCATTTGGGTTCTGATTTCTCAGTGAACATCTTCTACACTTGGTTAGGTGTTATTCATTCATAGGTAAAATAAAGGTAAGTTTTCATAGAAAAGTGAAGTACTCCTGGGTGAAAACTATATAGGTATGTTGACCTGCCCTTGGTAGGGAAGTCTTTCGTTTCCCAGATCCCATATTCACCTGGAAGGCAGAAAAGAGATGTCAACCTCACAACTATGGAGGCTCTTCCTCTGGAAACGTCAACCCCTCTCTCAGGTACCTCTGTGACAACGGGCTTTAGGACAGGCCTCATGAGCAGGATAGATGAGGACAGAGAAATATGAAACATATCGTGTTTCTTAGAAAGTTCCATTTTCTAAGTGCTCATTTCAAAATATTTTACCATATTTGGAGTGAATTCTCAGTCATTGGTTTTTTACAACAAGCACTGGCTAACTTCTTGTTTCTTTATCAAGTATTTCAATATATCAGGTATTGAGATTTGTCTCACCCAGCTTAGAGGCAATCCTACCTCATTTGTGGCTTCTGCCCTTTAGCTAAGAAGGTTCCTTAGCTGTCTCCAAATATGAGAATGCATATACAATTATAGGACAAAAAATCAATCATATTTCCCAGGAAGATTTCCTTATATTTAACTTCAAATATTGCTTCTGTTGAGAGCACTTCTTTTAATTAGTTCCTCACAGAGGTAAAAATATCTTTTTCAGCAGCATAATTCCGTGTAGCCTCACCCCTACTTGCCACCTCTGAACAAAGATTCTTACTGCTTTAGTTCTGTTTGATTGAATATGGACAAAGTGACTTCTCAGGGCCCTATAGAAAGCATTACCTTCTAAGTCAAGAGACAGCCTTGTCTCCCTTTCCAACCTACTTCATGTTCTGTCTTAGGCATGTGAGCATCCAAAGATAGATTCATACCATTTCTCCTACGTGTCTTTAGCTGTAACAGTTTTCCTCTGAGCACTCCCAAGTACTCCAGAGCACTCAGTACTCCTGAGTACTCAGTGGCAGAGTGATACCACCTTGAAGTATGATGATTTGAGTGATAGAGCTGGAGTTATCAAGGAGAGGCTGCCATCAAGGGAGGCTATGAATGACCTCTGAAGAACCAGAGTCTTTATTTTACTTTCCTGATTTTGACCCAAGGGATATTCTTCCTTTAAAACATGTGTTTCATAAACATCACAGAAATTAAATACCTTTAAGATGATAATATAATTAGTCTTTTTATAGACAGAATGATTATTGTTTTGAGATCTTTTTTAATCATTGGGAAAGATCTATGTAAAAATACAAATAGCTAATTTTCTTATATTTTCCTTACATTCTTACATATTTCCCTTAGACTTCCTTTATATCCTTCAATTTAATTATTATGAAACGATCTACTTATTTGGAGATGAGCACTGATCTTATGCATTCTGTGAATATAACATTCAGACAGATCAAGCTTTGTGTGTAGAAACTGATTAAGTGTAGAAGCCTTGAGATCCCAGTTAAAATAGATGGATATTGGAATGGATTGGACTCCCTGGTGACGGTATTTTCTGTTACTACCTCATTTACCCTTGGAGTTTTAAACCATTAAGGAAAAGATTGGGCAGAAGAGAGGGTTCTCAGTCAGTGACCACCAGTGGGAAGAGGGTACTCGGCACCAGTACCAAGCTACAGACGAGAGCCCAGAGCAGATCTAGAAGAGAACAGAACCCGCCTAGGTCGAGGGTTGCTGTCGGCTCCCCTAATGTTTAAACAACTCCTTGTTTGCAGGAGGCCTCAAAAATAGACCCCTGTCTCCACACCTGGGAGAGGCATTTTGGGGAGTAAGGAGGAAAGGTGAGCCACCTGGCAAATTTAACTGGCTCCCGTGCAAGAGTTCCCAACACTGGTCCGGGTGCCTTATTGCTGCTGTCTGTCCCTTTCTCTGCTGTCTGAAAAGCTTCACCGTATATCCTTAGGAATAACTTGCTCTGTGGGAAGCTTCTGTTGCGATTTTTTGCAGACATACACAGTATAGAAAATAAGTAGAATTCTAAAAGACCAAACAAATACATATGTACAGAGGATGACCCCGAGGCAAATGTCAAGAGATCTAAAAGATCAGAACTGTTTTCAGAAATGTTAGACTTCTGTCCATCTTGTTTGCCAGAGGTCAGATTTCCTTACTGCATCTAGAAAAGTGGAAGTGAACATGTAATGTTTACATACATTTGATTGCCCTTTTCCTTTGTTTATGCTGCAGCTCTTAATATGACAAATGCCACAGAGAGAGGTATTTAAACCCCCAATGTGTGTTGTGCTCTCAATGATTGCAGTTTTAATAAAATTTGCAGTGGCCCTGTTCCCGGCATCAGTTCTGTTTGATGCCACTAACAGGTTTGATTTGCTGTCATGATTACACTGTGTATTTAAAAACCAAAGAAAGAAAGAGGCATAAACCTTTGATATTCCTGGGGGCTATCACAGGGAAAATTAAATCTGCATGATTAATGCGGTGCATGCTCTCAGAAAAGGGTTTGACCCATTGATTTCCACTGTAGGGGAGATTATGCTGTATTCTCATCTGAAAAGTTCTGTAGTGCTTTCAAGAAACAGTGGTAACGTGGTCTTTTATTTGAAGAGTTGTCAGTAATGTTCTCTAAGGATAAAAATGTTGTATGATTATGTACTGAACATATAATACTTCAAGGTAAAGAGATTCTCTTCAGTTGCTCTGAAGAAATGTGATTCAAAGATTTTTCTTCAGTTGTTTAAGATAATAGAATTGATGTAATGTTGACAGTATATTGTCTGAAGTGATATTGAAAAGTTAAGGAACTTAATAACATGGGCTCTAGATTATTGAAAACTGTCTGGACTGGAGTCTAGAGCAGCTGCTTAAATTCATATCCTGGCTCCAGCATTTACCATTTGTGTAACTTCAGGTAGGTTACTTCCTTTCATAGTACCTCAGGTACCCTACCTGTAAAATAAGGTGAATACTATGTCCTATCTGATAAGTTGCAAAGGATAACCCAAATACTACATTTAAAGCTCTCACAAGAGTGGTTGGCACAGAGTAATCACTCAGATAATAGTCATCGATGTAGTTCTAGGACTAATGAAACTGGTACAACAAAAGCGATGACTTAAGCACTTGGGAAGACATTTACAGCTCTTTATTTCACCTGCCATCTTCATCTTTGAGGTAGAAGCAATCAAGTTCAATTGCAAACTAAATTATTATTTAAAATAGAGTTGATGTTTTATTAACTTTGGTTTTATTAGAAGAGTAACCAAACACTTTAAAATCTGAAAGCGGCCCTAGAAATTATAGCTCAATCCCTTAATTTTCCGTTAATGAAACTTGAGACCAGAAAAATGATTACTTTGTCCAAGTTAGCCAAGAACAAGGATGGCTTACCCCCTAAACCAGGACATCTTTCATAACCCCATTCTTGAGTCTTTTCTTTCTCTGTGTTTATGTTATATAGATGAGAATTCTGGAGCATTGACATGCTTTAGCATCAGACAGACCAGACTGTTAATTCTGACTCTGCCACTTACTAGTTATGTGAGGCTGGGTAATTTATGTTACCTCTTTGAGTCTATTCCTCTTTGTGAAATGGGTGCAATATGACTTGGAGTGTAGGGTTTTTAAAAGGAGCTGGGATACCATGTAGATACTGTATGTGTCTACCAGCTCTTTGATAAATACTGATTGCTATTGGTATTGTTGTCTGTTGTTTACATTGTTAGGAAGCTGGACAACTTCTATCCAGAGAATATTGCTGGTTAGTCTTCTCAAGTTTCAGAAATAGAATGTCAACATTACCAACTGCTTCTCTTGCTTCCAAAGAATATAAATCTACTCTCAATCAGCAATGCTTTGTCCCTGCATTCTTGACACTTGTTAGAGATTAATAACTTTGGTTTAGCCCTATTGTGACAAGTGACATAAGGATGCTTATCTAAGGTGCTATATGAAGATAGGCCTTTCCCAGCAAACTGGAAAGAGGCTATATAGAATCAGCATGTCCCCTACCCAAATAGTGTAACAACATGAAAGTCAAGGCAGGCTTAGTGCAATATCCCAAGCTTACATCATAGTTTGCTCACTACAGAAATAGCTGTTTGCCAAAAACCTTCTTAAAAATATTGATCATTCCATCACTCAGTGCTCTGAAAAACATCTTAAGTGAGAAACTGCTTTAAAAATTTTTTCTACCTAGGGAGAAAATAAATGGTCTCTCTTGAGAAACTGGCATCTTGCTCTCCTTCCTGTAGTGAGAACTGTATACTTTATTTTTTGCCCTACCTTGCATGTTTTTCAGAATACAATTTGAAGCTTTGTCATAATATTTGTTCCACTAAACCGACAAGAGGTCTCCTTTTCTTGAGACAAACATGTTGTTATTTAATGTATGGTCACATCATTGATGATGCTCACTTCAAAAACCTCTGTGGAAAGAGATGGAAATAACTAAGTTGATGGACTGATGGAACTCTTGAAAGTAGTGGTTTTCAAGCATCAGTGCACATGAGAAGCAACCACAGATTTTATTAACAGATATAGCTCTAGGTTCCATTCCCCAGAGATTCAGACCTGACGGGTCTCTGTTAAGGCCTTTTAACAACCTCCCAGATGATCCTCACATAGGTAGTCTATGAACCACACTTCATGAAACCTGGTTTTGATCCCTGGGTTGGGAAGATCCTCTGGAGGAGGGCATGGCAACCCACTCCAGTATTCTTGTGAGGAGAATCCTCATGGACAGAGAAGCCTGGCAAGCTACAGTCTATGGGTCACAAAGAGTCAGACACAACTGAGCGACTAAACACACAGCCCAAGGATACAAAGGTAAATAAGAAAAGTGTCCAAATTTAGTGAGAAAGATAGGCATGCAAGCAAAGAATTACAATAATTAGAGTTCAATATATTTGCAACAATAGAAGTTTGGGCAAGATATACACATAGGACAGCGGAGACAGTAAGAGGTCAGGGAAAGCTTTGAGAGATGAGGTCCAATAGAGCTTTTATTGATGAGCAGCAGCTCATGCTACATACCACGCAGCAGTGAGAGGGGAAAAAATGCAGATTTATCATGCAAGCACAGGCTGACACCAGCCCTGAACTAGGAAGTCAAAGGTGGTCTAGAGAGTTTGGTTAGTACCTACCAGAGGTGCTATGAAAACCAGAACGAGCTACAGTTTGACTCACAAGCTATTTGAGTTGATACTCTGTCATCTTTTGTTGGACATAATTTTAAAATGATTCTATATCTACCATCTCATTGGTGTGGGAACCTACAGTTTGGAGGTTCTATGGTCCTACTGGGGTATCCAGAATTCCATTTCAAAGCCTACCAAAATGTTCCCAAACCGAGCCACTTGAGACAACCAGGATATCATGGTGTCACTTAAGATTAAGGTTATATCTACTGTTTCTTTTCCCATTTAAAGTTTCTGGCTAGCTAATAAATAAATAAACATTTGGAAAACTCTGGTTCCTATTAGCTTCTTTGCCTGCTGTCAGAACTCAGGTATCTTCCTTTTCATAAGATTAAGTCAAAGTGTTATTTAAAAGTAAACTAAGATTTTGATACATACACTATGTAAGATGTTAATGGGGCTTCCCAGGTGGTACCAGTGGCAAAGAATCTGCTTGCCAAGGCAGGAGATGCAAGAGATTTGGGTTCACTCCCTGGGTTGGGAAGATCCGCTAGAGTAGGAAATGGCACCCCACGCCAGAATTCTGGCCTGGAAAATTTCATGGGCAGAAGAGCCTGGTGGGCTACAGTCCATGGGGTTGTGAAGAGTCAGGCACAACTGAGTATGCACACACTATGTAAGATGTTAACAGTCGAGGAAACTGCACGAAGAGTACCTGGGGACTTTCTTTCACTTCCTTTACAACTCTTCTGTAAATCTAAATTTATTCCTGAATAAAAACGTTTGGAAAGGGTAAACTAAAAAAGGCTTCTGTCCTCATCATTAAGCAGTTTAGCATCTCCTCCCATTAAAACCAGAAAATAATTATTTTAAGAATGAAAAAAGTGAATCAGAGCCGAGATTCAACTTTTTCCTTGGCTTACAGTTAAACTTGTAATATATTTTCCAGGACCATTTTAACAAAAAATATTCTTATTAGCTGCTCTCGCTACATCTAGGACTGAAATCAAAACAAGTTGACTTTGTGTGGCTCTTGCCTGATTTCCTTGGTAAACACGTCTTACTCACAGTCATTATTCACCATCCATATTTACAAGCTAAGAAAATGTTATTATCTCAAAGGCCACAGAAATGTTTCTGACCCAAACCACTTTAGAGAATAGGAATGTCACAGAGGCAGGCCAGCCTGATTATGAGGTGGGAGTCACTGTTTGTGAGGGTACTGTGGATGTTTTTTTAAAGGAGCTTGTGCTCCAATTCCTTCAGAGATGGAGCCACAGTGGATAAACCTCTTTATGCATTGCTCAGCTTCAAAGGGACAGAAATGTAAACAGTGGCAGCACACCAGGATCAAGTTTCTTTGCTTTAGCCACCAAGAAGTCAGGAAAGGAAAATCAGGTATTTACTTAGGTTTATCATTACTATTGTCAAGCTTTCTTTTAATGACTGGAAGACAAAAGAAGAATCTGTTCAGAAACAAAGTACCCCAGAGTCTCACTATGATTACTTTTCAACCATCCTTGAGCCACTTTTCTTTAAGTAAAAAGATTAAAAGTTAACATGATCTTTCTTGTTCTCTGTGGTGGTTGTCTACTAACAGGCATCTCTGACTCTATAATTCTGAAAATACAATGCTAGAGGAGACATCTAACCTATTTAAGAATAGACTCAAATAGTCTAATATTGATTAGCATCTATGTTTTAAAATAGGATCTGAAGAATGAATTCTCTTTCTAGAGTGATTCTTCTCAGACAATTGAGGAAAGGATTTAAGCTCATGCTTTTTGGGATGCTGCCTGCTAAGGAAGACTGAAATTTAAAATAATATAAAATAGCCTTCTACCTTTGAAGTCAGTTGGAAGAACAGCTGTCATCAGTCAGGAAGACAGCATAGAGACAGAAACAGGAAGGAAGGAAGGGAAGGAGGGAGGAAGAGCAAGAGGAGATGGCTTCAAAGTCAGCCTTCAGTACTTTCTAGCTATGTGTCAGTTGCTATATTAACTTCTTTGTATAGAACATTTTACTTAATCTTCTCCATAATCCTACAAGTTGGGGGCTGACAGGTTCTGCATTTCCTGCAAGAAGACACTGAAGTCCAGAGTAGCACAGATCGAACAGCTAGTAAGCAGGAGAGTGAGGACCCAAACTCAGAGCCGCCTGCCTGGTTTCCCATAAAGGGTACTGTACACAACTGAAAGGAAATATTCTTTTGATTTCCCAATTTCTGATTATGTTCTTAGAAAAAGTCCTAGAACGGTATTCTTATAGTACCAGAGGGTCAGCGATTTTCTTAGGATATTGCCCAAGAAGAAAATCATAAATGTCATGCTACAAAAAGCCAATAATGTACTATTTCACCCTCCATTGAGACTTCCAAGTCTAGGTGGCCAAATTCCTGTTATTTTTTGACTTTCCTCATTCTTGCAGTCAGAAGGATGGAAATCGTCTCACACGTGTGCTTGTTTTCTCTTCTGGTTTTGTTTCTTTCTTTCTGTAAGATCTACATGGCCTGTATTAATACACTAAATATATTCCTTTCATCTCCACTAGAGAACTTTGACGGCTTCCCCTCCCATATAACAATACATTCCACTCCCAGCTTTCTTCTCCATCAACTAATACAGTAAACTGAGTAGGAAAAACTTAATTTACCTCTTTAGAAGCAAGTCGTATTCACACAGATATATATTCAAAACTGAGGAGCTAGACTTTAATAAGAGCAAATATAAAAATGAGTATTGGATATTCAGACTTTTAGTGCAATCAATGACCTAACTGCATCATGACATGATATGCAAATAAAAACTTGTGCAAATTTATATTCATAGAGGTAGAGTATTTAGAAAGAGTCTAACTAGTCACTGAATTTGTGAGACTCTAGGTGTGTTAGTTTTAGTTTCAGGTACCACAGATAAGAGGATAACTTAAGAAAAGAAGGGAAGCTAAGCAGTTCAAAATTGGGAAGTCAGGATGGTAAACTGGGGTTAGCATGTTGGAAAAATGAAGACATGTGATGGATTTTATTTTCATTTCTGTCCAGTAGGTAGAAGTAGGAACTGGGTCTTGTGGGTAATAATTATAAGGAGACTGATTTTGGTTTGATTCAGGATATATATATGTACCTGTTTTTTAAACACAGCTGTTTAAAATGGGTTGAAACTAAGTTCTCCATAAATCAAACTATTCAAAAAAATGATGGATATACTGTTTAACTTGGATGTTGGTTATATCTCAGATTATTCCAGTATGAGAAAGCTCAGACTCTCCATTCTAAATGTTCTACTGAACAATCCCAAGAAAGCAGAGAAGGAAAATGAATGACTATCCAACACTTTTTTCAAAGTATTTCCACAGGAGGCTGTGCTGGACTTTAGGGGAAAAAAATGACACAACAAAAATAAAGTATGCTCTGTTGCTCCCTCCTTCACCCCACAAAGATTACAAACCACGTTGGAAGGCAAGACCAATGCATTACACATAAAGTGATTAAAAGAGAGTTTATCAATTAAGTAGAAATAAAGACCATGAAACAGAATATATGTAAAATTGATAAGAGGTAAAACAGTCGGTTCAGAAATCAAGAGGGATGGTGGGAGGGTAGGCAAGCAGGATACACAGTAAACCCAGAACTACAGTTTGACCTCGAAATAACAAATAATCTCATACAGTATGTGACTGTATGCAAACTTGAATAGTGTGCAATTTCTCTAACTTAAAGTAACCTCAACTGTTTATGCATGTGTGTGAATGTGTGTACATATGTGTATATATAATACATAGTGTATATAAATATGTATATATTTATATACATAAAGAATCTGCCCGCAGTGCAGGGGATGCAGATTCAATCCCTGGGTTGGGAAGAACCCCTGGAGAAGAAAATGGCAATTTACTCCAGTATTCTTGCCTCAGAAATCCCATGGACAGAGGAGCCTGGCAGGCTACGGTCCATGGGGTCACAAAAGAGTCGGACACGACCAGAACATCAACACATGAGATACATATTTGAATTTTGTGTGTAAAAAGAAATTTTGAGAGTTGATATATGAAAGTTCAATTTCTGGTGGGACTTCCAGACTTCCTTTTAGGAAAATGGCAAGTCTCAGAGCTTCTTCGGTCCCCTGAATTGGTTCTATATATCTGCAGTGGAGGGAACGGGTGCATTTGTTTGACTGCTTCCAATTCCAAACAAATCAAGCAAAATGAGTCATAAGAACAATAACAACAACAAAGTGAAAAGCAGCAAAGGAAAAATCAGCATTGCTCTCAGAGTCTGCTTCAAAATACAGTCCAGTCCAGTAAAAGACCATTGGTGTAAAATTACAAGGAGGCTGAGGGTTTACCTGCCCTAGCTCCAGAACCCTAAAAAGGGCAGTGCTCGAGATGAAGACATAAAGTTCTCAAAAGTACTGAGGCCCTTCAACTTTAGTGGAGCAAAATTTTGGAGATATAGCAGTCAAATAACACAGATACTTAACGTTCCCATCTAAGTCCCCTGCCCATCTCAGGCACCCATAGTTATTTTTCTGGTTCCAAAAAAAACAGCTGTTTCCCCCCACCCTCACCCCCCACAAGCTTAGAAATAAGCACAATTGTGCTAAGGAACTCAAAAGATATGCTCAGCCCAAAGACATTCAGGTATAATTTTTCAGGTCCAATGTGGTCCAACTATGGTCCTTCACTTATTTCTTCTGATTAAGGCCTTGGTTCCAAGCAGGGACTCTCTGCAGTTTTCTAGCGTCCAGATGGACCGTTTTTAGTACGGAAAAATCTCATTTTTATCCAATATGACCTGATATTTAAAAAAATAAAATAAGAATGTATCATGGACTTGACAGAGTAAAATCTAACTGGGAAGTTATAAATTCACTGAAATTTAAGAGTATTGGGCATTAAATATAAAAATGAGGCTTTCTCACAGTGATGCTAGGTAGAACAGAAAACTTTTTGTCTGAAAGCTGGAGAAGCATTTCTGGCTGTGTATCTGTAGCAAATCTGTGAGTTTCTGATTCTTTGTCTGAAAAATGGGCTGAATAATATCAGATATGTCTCATCACAGGGAAACAGCTAGCGTTAAATGAGATAATGTACAATATGCGTGACAATACCCATAATCTGTAAGGAACCATACCAATGTATTCTTATTTCTAAAAGTAGATTAACAAGAGCATCGCTATTTTACACTATAAACAAATATTGCACTTGGCTCATCACTAAATCAAAGAAAGGTCTATTCTAACTACACATCAATTAAAAAAAAGGTCTAAATTGACACAAAATACATCTTCACAATAGAAAAAACTTCACATGGGATCTCTCTCTGATTTGGTTGTATGAAACATTTTGGAACAATTAATTTAGTGGTTGTCTCTTTTCTAGGATTTTTAAAAATTGAAAAATTCTCAGTTCCATATACCCAATTTAGACATTTTTATATTTTTCTTTGTAGCTTGCTTTACTGTTCTTTTTCCCTGAAAGGTAATGATGAGCTCCTCTCTGCTCTCTGGGCAGCCTCTGGGAATCAATACAGAGGAGAGAATCTCTCTTGGTTGGAGGCTCTGTTCTGCAGAAACCCCCTAATCCTCTGTTGACCACAACAGGAGTCTATTGCCATAGAAATGATAGCTGAGATCCCAGATTCAGCATCACTGCCTTCACAGCAGGGCCTCATAAGAGGAGGACCCAGACTAACAAGGAGAAACACAATCACTGCTACTATCATCAGAACAGTAGGCAGTCTGTTGCCTTGAAAGAAAGGGCAATTGTCGACGATGAAATGTAATGCATGAGTGAGCTATGTTGTTGGGTGTGCTGTAGTTCATTTTCTGTGTGGTACTGCCTGACTAAAAGCAATAGTTTGAAAGTTTATGTCATTTGATACTTTGCTTTTAAAAGGTCAGTGGTTTCCCTTGATTGCATTTGTTTCTTATTGAAATAAGAAACAAGCAGGTCCTAATTCATCTTGTACAGTAACATTTCTGTGCTCAAAGATTTTCCTTTTCATGATGTGTTGTTTTTGTTTGTGTGTCTGTTTGTCTTATTCCTATTAACAGAAGAGAGTGAACCTGAGCAAGATACTAAAGGTATTTTTTTTCTTTCTGCACTGCTTTTATAAATGTATGGTTCTATTCAACTGTTGATTTCTCTGACCTTACAAACAGCTCTGAGTGCCATGATTTTATAAGGAAACAACAAACAATGTATGGGGAATATTAATTCAGCATTTAACAGTGTTATTAGATGGGCTGCTTTATATATAATATAGTTATTGAGGATATATGTGTATTAAGAAAACCTTGAATGAACAGAAATAAACTCTGTATCCTAGACTCTGAAAATGCAAACAAAATGAAATGACATAAATCAGCCTGAGAATATAAATGTCACACAGACTAGAACGGAAAGTTCCTCTGACCAAAAGCCTTGGGGGTGGGGGGACAGGAGGTGAGGGTGTTACAATCTTTGGAGACTTGTAAAAATGTCAAGGTGCCAGCTGAGATTTTTATTGTTATTACTTCAAGTGGACAAGTATTACATAACTGCTCCAAACCAAACCAAATCAATCAAATTGTTCTAACTTTTGTATATTTTGGATGAAATTCACAAGTTCTCATATAATACAGTTTGGCTGAAGGAATAAACCCTAAGCTGGTATTCTTTGAAACAGCCCCTCCTTATCTAAGTATTTCAAATAAGGTATCTGAGATATTTTCCTACTTAAACATCACACTGCTTATAACTAAATCTAGATAAAATCGTTTCATTTCACCTGCATCTGTATGATTCTGAGGGACTTTTTGTTTATTTTTAGTTTCAGTTTTTGTTTGTTTTCAATTTACTCTTCTCAGTGCCAGTTTGAATCAAGTAACAAAAGATCTCTTTAAGAGAGGCTAGAAAATAAGAAAGAAAGAAAGGGATGAGAGAAAAAAAAACCCATGCAAATCCATGCAAGCTCATTATATCCTTTGAAGTAATTGCTCAGAAATACAATTTACAAGGGACTTAAATATTCTTCTGGCCCTACTTCCTTTCCAAGAAAAGAGAGGCAATTCATTTCAAGCCAAACTGCTTATTAATTTCAAGATTTAATTTCGGTCCCCTGCCCGTTAGGCTTTCCATTACACCACCAGTGAAATTTCAGAGTGAATAATGTTCCATCTCCTTATTACAAATTCAGATTACCCCTTAAAATGACAACCAATGACAAAATTTATTATATATCTGAAAGTATTTTGAAAAATGGAACAAGAAAGAGGGAGCAGGGTAGAGGGAGGGAGGGCAAGACAGAAGGAGGGAGGAAAAAAAGAGACAGTGAGATAAAGGAAATGAGAATACAATATGGTTATGTTATAAAGGACTTGGAATCACTGGCTCCTTAAGTCTCATTTTGAATACAGGATTCTCAACCTGAAGTTATTAAAGTAAACTTATCCCAGAGAAAGGAAAGCCCAAAACTCAGGACTAGACACAATGAAAGAAAACCCAAGGATAAACAGATTGCCCATGTCTATTTTACATGTTGCAGATGAATAGTAATGTGCTTGCCCACAGGAAAACAAATGGGAAAGAGCTCACAGTGAATTGGAAAATGACAATAAGACCATCTATAGAAAGAAGAGTTGAATAATTTTTTTCTTTAAAAATCCATATCAAAGCAATTATCAGCATTTTTCAGATGACCAAGTAATTCCATGCCCTTTCTACTAAACAGCTTGTTTATGTAACAAAGCACTTTTATATTGTCTTTCATGCAAAGAAAAGGTGAAATAGGGATATTCAGGGGACATTTATTTGATATGAAACCTATCGCATTACTTTTAAAATGGATGACTTAAAATGAATTTTCAGTTTGTGGCTACTGCTGAAGCAATGGGAATTTATTATTGAACTGCATTTAATTTTATTATTACAGGTGTATTGTTATCCATGGAGCAGTTTGACACTTATGTTTAATGGCAACTGGCTTTTTGTTTTTTATGTTTGGTTAATGTGGTGAAATTTCTTTCCCCATCCCATTACCTTTTCTGCTTGGAATTGGTAACAGATACTGATGGGTATAAAAATATCAGCTTTACTGCTGATAAAGCTAGGTTGAAAAAGAAAGCTTTTTCTCCTTTCATCCAAAAATTAGATTCATGTAATTTCCGATTCCTCCCCACAGCCTCCACATTTCACCTGGAGTAGTAGGATGGAGAAACTCGACCTGGGGAACTTACCTATGGGACATTAACCCCATACCCTTCTTGTTCACTGGATAGCTGGGAGAAAGATGGCCCAAAGAGGACGGAGATATTCACCACATAGACAAGTCCCTTTTTCCAATATCACCCATCAGAGGAATCACTCATTTGTTCATTCATTCAACAAATATCTATTGAGTGCTCACCATGTACCACACAGGGTTCAGGATCGATTGATCAATGAATCAACAATCAATTATCTATCAATCAGCGTTTGTTAATGAAAAAAGCAAGCTCCACCCTTCTGATGTTTATATTCCATAAGAAGAGACAGCCAAGACAGAAATCATGCAATTGAGATGCAGACATAGAGAACAGACTTGTGGACAAGGGTGGGGAGAAGAGGGAGAGGATGAGATAAATGGAGAGAGGAGCATGGCTGCATATATATTAACATATGTAAAGAGACAGCTTAGGGGAATGTGTTATATGTCTCAGGGAACTCAGACTGGGGCTCTGTAATAACCTAGAGGGATGGGAATGGGCAGGAGGTGGGAAGGAGATTCAAGAGGGAGGGAATATATGTACACCCATGGTTAGTTCATGTTGACATATGACAGAAATCAAACCCATATTGTAAACCAATCAATCAATTAAAAATAAGTAAATAGTTTTTAAAAACTAAAAAGCAAAAAAAAAAACAAAACAACCTGTAAAAAACAAAACAAATTATGATGTGGTATAAGGGGGATGGGTCAAGAAAACATGAGAAGACAGTTGGCTCAAAACCTAAAAGCTGTTTGCCGTCTTCTTAACTAGAAAGAAAAGTGAAAGCTATCCTTCAATACTGAAAAAAGAGGAAAGTTTCTATTTTATATGGGCTTCCCTGATAGCTCAGTTGGTAAAGAATCCGCCTGCAATGCAGGGGACCCTGGTTCAACCCCTGGGCTGGGAAGATTCTCTGGAGAAGGGATAGGCTACCCACTCCAGTATTCTGGCCTGGAGAGTTCCATGGCCTGTAGAGTCCACGGAGTCTCAAAGAGTCGGACATGACTGAGCAACTTTCATGGGCTTCCTTGGTAGCTCAGATGGTCAAGCGTCTCCCTGAAATGCAGGAGAGTGGGGTTGGATCCCAGGGTTGGGAAGATCCCTTGGAGAAGGAAATGGCAACCCACTCCAGCATTCTTGCTAGGAAAATCCCATGGATGGAGGAGCCTTGTAGGCTATAGTCCATGGGGTCGCAAAGAGTTGGACATGACTCAGCAACTTCATTTTCACTCTGTTTTATCTTTTGGCAAGAAAGTAGGAGTACAGGAGAGACCAGCTTTCCTTTACTTCCTGGCCTTTTCCCCTCCTCTTATCCCACAAGGCTCAACAATGAAACCCGTGGTCAACCTCCTGTCTCTGTGGAGAGGGAGACCAACAGCTTGTCAACACAACCCTCCATTCACGAAGCCACTTGCAGTGCCGGCAGCGGTCTTTTCTGTACCCTCCTGTGCCTCACTGGACCAGAAGTTTCTGACATGGGGCAGGGCAGCCCATTAATTAAATGAACTCCAAGGCTATGTTGACCTCTAGAATGATAATGGACTGTTTCATTTACCATCTCACATAATTCTTAGCTGTGTTGTGCAACATAGGTCATCAGAGGTTTTGCAATTAGCTTGAATGATATTCCAAATAATGCAATGCCAGCCAAAAATAAAAGCAAAAGCCATCAATTACAAATAAATAAATAAACCTTCCCTTATTACTAAATTTCCAGGAAGAACTTAAAGTCCCAGATGAAAATGATTGCCTTTGAAAATGAAAGCAGAAAAAAATCTAAATTTCATACTTTTCCAGTTTCTTATGCTTCTCATCCTCAGCCAGAAGCTTCTCACTCAGGTTCAAGGGTACACTGACTAGCGTCATCTTTAGCAGCTGCTGTCTACACTTTTCCAGCATTCATGGAATTGAAATAATCCTACTCTTAATCTCTCAAGGATCCTGCCTTTTTCCCATCCAGATTCTCAGAGACAATGGGACCTATAAAATGATGATCACAGTAGTCTCACACTCAGAAAATTCTGGACACACAAGTATAGCCCTAAGTTCTACAAGAGCTATTTCAGCCAAATGATAAATGTGGACTCAATTATGTTGTACAAACTAAGTCTCTATTATCTTTGTGAAAACATCAGAAAGGAAGAGAATCCCTGGGTGGACTCTTGTTCAGATGCCCGTTACTCTGTATTAGTTTTCAGGGGTCCACAGCCTGTGAATTAGGACCAAGTTGGGAGAAATCTCAACCAGGTGGTCAGATGGAGTACTGCTTTGGTCTGAAGGCAATGTACACTGCCTCCCAGCTGGCTTGTCCTCTTGAGATATTTAGACTTTCTCCTGGGTATAGCCTCTGTCATCTAGTCTTGATTGACACTTCCTATTAACCGATCCAGCATATTCACAATTTTTAATTTCCCATTTCACCTTAGAGCCTTGTTTTTCTGGAATTCCAGCAGAAGCACAGCCTTCACTCCCTATTTTAAGCAAGCATTTTTAGCCCTGACTACCAGGCTCTCAGAACTGGCTCCATAATTTGTGGACTGGTTGCAAACGACAATACAGGGCCCCTCATTCAAAAATCACTTATAATTTTTAAAGACACAGCCAGAAAAAATAAGCCAAGTATGGGGCCCTCTGAGCCTGGGGCCCTGGGAGAGTATATAGGTGACTTGCTCTTGAAACTAACCCTACTGACCACCATGTGACTGCTGTTTTT